>OY720030.1:18127844-18363945 GCA_963082485.1 Eudonia mercurella | reverse complement strand
TTAGTCTGTCCTTCCTTCATCGAAGCTGAGCGCCGGTTGTAACGTTTCCCCCTTTAGCAGGACGCGCTGCTGGACCTGATCGTGGCGCCGAGCCGCTCACCAACGGCGACGCGCACCACAAGCCGCCGCCGCCCATCAACAACAACACCAACGTTAGTGCCGCTCACTTGTATCATACATACCGGCTATTTGGTAATACCTGAATAATCCCGAATAGGACACAGAGCATAGGCCCCAGAAAATTATTAACATACCCCAAAAGCACCATATTACAGAGATATTAAGCTTGTTTGTTACTTAGAAAAATTGCTAAGTGACAACCCTAGCTAATACATTGTTCTTGGCCAATGACTGCAAAGTTACAACCCTAGGTTTAGCTAATACAATGTTCTTGGTCAATAACTCCAAACAAAACAAACGTTAAAACATGTAAGGGTTGGACAAAAATAATGTAATAAAATAAATTTGAGATTTTGTGTGGAAATAAATTTTCATAAACATGATTTTGTATGTTACCACGGTGTGATTTATTACTTGGTTGCATGACTATGTTTCGGGATTATACATATATTACCGAACAACCTGTATATAGCACACTGTTTCTCATTAATTGGCTTTATTATTATGTTTAAATAAAATCTAGTTCTGTATTTTCTGTACAACGGATGCTTTCGAAACATTGTTTAAATATAAATGAAAATATATGCTCTGTCCATCTTTCGCATCAAAACGTACAAGCGCCTGCACATGACCTATTATACAAAACTGTCAAATTCTTCAATACATTTTCGACCATATGACTAAAACATAATCTTAATAAATTATAAAAATTACTTGCTTTACTAACTTATCTTATCTTATAAACAGTTTTATACTTATTTTATATTATATACAGTTTTAAACTTATTTTCTCCTCTTTAGTTTATACTCACGTTTTGTCGAATATAATTATTGTAAGTACCCCTTTTTAATTTTTTTTTAGATTTATGCATGTCGTGTTTACATCTAGAAAGATTTACTAAAATGTATGTCATGTTCATCCTATATGTACCTGTAAAAGTCAAGATTGTGAATCTCGTTTTGTAAACCAAATAAAAAAAAATAAAAAAAGTCTATTGAGGAAATTGACAGTTTGTGGTAGTCTCATGTGCGTGTGTACATGAAAGTAAAGTTTTAAAGATATAATCTTGCCTTTAAAAGTATATACCGCATTCAAAATTCAAGTTATACTTCCAACCAATAATAACGTTATAAACTTGTATTTTAATACCTAACTAAGTTTACAAACAAACTAACTTACCTTTCTATGCTTACAAACATTTAAGGCGAAGGGTAAGGCACACTAGCGCCGCTAATGGATTTAATTTGATAACTGCTAAATTGATTTTTTTTTCAAACATTGCGTACCTTCCGACACTAGGCAAACATCTATTATTTAATAATTGTGCACTAATTTTAGGTTTGTTTTTGTATTCATTCGCTAACACCAACAGTGGCCATTGTTTGTGAATAAATGCGATAGCCCGTTTTGTGAATAAACCACGCAACAAAAAGTAGTGCACAATTATTAAATAAATACTATGGATGCTTTCCTGTTATCGGACGGTACGCAATGTTTAAAAAAAAGATCCAGTCCGTTAGTAATTGACAAACTATCAATTGGTGGCGCTAGTGTGCCTTACCCTTCGCCTTAAGTAAACTAAATACGATGTGTAAAGTAAACTAAATTATTATAACACCCTAACAGGATATCCTAGACCTGCTAAGCGGTCTAGACCTGTCCAGTTCCGCGCCGTCCGGGCCTCCGCCCCTCGCCACGCCCACCGCGGCCCCGGCGCCCGCCAGCCTGCTACTGGACGGGCTGTTCACATCGGCACCGGCGCCGCAGCCCGTGCACGGTGAGTACGCTTTGGTTTGGTGGCAGAATATCCTGAAGTTGCTGAGCCGTCTAGACTAGGGCATTGAAAACCGTTAAAAAATTGGTATCGATACTTCTGTCAAACGAAGATACAGGTAAAAATTGGTATCGTTACCTGAGTGGCATTTTAATGGTAAATTAGCTAACCGCTCTACGAGGATTGGCTAAAGCTCTAAAGCGCGGTTGAATCTAACCGTATATCTCTCCTTGGTGTTTTTCATTTTAGATTTTATCTGGTCGGCGTGGTATATTGAGATTTCGAGTTTTGATTTTCACTCCCCATAACTCAACTCTAGCCATCTTTTCAAACATAAATGAATTCTTTGGAAATATGGCTAGAGTTGCGACTCGGCCCTTGGATATAGGGCTCGAGCCTTCTAATGCTGTGTGCACACATTTTTATCAGCCAACTCATCGAAGTATATTTTAGTATTAATCGTCATCGTAACCTATCTGTTACAATTAACCTGCTGTCCGTGTTTCAGAAGGCACGTAAAGCCGTCGGTCCCGGCTGCATTAGCAGTCGTTAACAACCATCAACCCGCACTGCGCCCGCGTGGTGCTTTATGGCCCGTTCTTCCTATCCATCCATAGGGAAGGCTCGTGCCCTAACAATGGGGACATAAAATGGGCTAATAATGAATTATATCAAAAATTGGTCGTTTGTTTGTGCAGAGCCGTACGTGGTGGTGGCGCTGGCGAAGGCGGGCGTGCGCGTGGAGCTGGTGGCGGAGCGCGGCGCGGCGGAGTGCGCCACGCTGCGCATGCGCGCCACCGCCGACCGCGCGCTCGCAGACTTCCTGTTCCAGTGCGCCGTGCCCAGGGTACGTGCGCGTGTGCTGTAGCCTACGAAAACTTGCATCCGAACCATCCCGCAGAAGCCAAAATAAAAAATGCGATGAAAAAAAACTGGTTTTTTACGATTGCAATGAAAAAGAAATTATAAAAGTTTATTTTTGGGTGATTGTGGTACCCGTCGTTGTTTCTGATTTCCATAAAAACGAATGCTTTAGCTACTTACTTTGGGATCTGAACGAAGTATGTTATGTTGTCTTATATATTTTTTAAATTTATTTATATATTTAAAGGAAAACTATAATATAAATAATACATAGTGTTTTCAATGTTGTTTCGGGCGTGGATTACTAAACATTCAATTTCAAATGAGTGTTATAAACAGTAAATCGGTGTTGCCGGAATTAAAAACTTAACTTATACAATATTTTTAAAATAAAAAAAAAGATTTTTGGAGATACATGAACATTTGCAGAATTCTTATTTTTTCGATTTTGCATGCAGATCACATAATATTTTTGTTTGATTTTAAAGTTCCCCACCCACATCATCATCAGGCCACTGCCGCCCACTACAGGGCATAGGCCGATTCCCTCGCACGCCACTCGATACACACGACATAATATGTATACTACTATATGTATAAATCTGTAGGCTCTGTCTGTACATGCAATTTTTCTGACAAATTTTGAGATAAATATTCGTTTTATGACTCACTGACACCAATTCTACGATTTTTGAATTTTTTGTCTGTCTGTATAATCTCTCTTCTTTCCTCTTATAATTCAAGAACGGCTTGACCGATCTTGATGAAAATTTGTATGTAGTAAGAACATGAGATTGTGCAATAGATAGGCTATACAATATGATTTTGATAAACCTAATAATTATTTTATTTAGCATTCATTGATCCATTATTTTCGCACAGCGAAGCAGGCGGGTGACGGCTAGTTATAATATAATATAATATAATGTAATGTTGCAGACGTTCCGGTTAGACATGATGTCTCCGTCGGGCACGGTGCTGACGCCGCAGGGCGAAATCACGCAGCTGCTCAAGATCACCAACCCCACCAAAGTAAGCGAGCTTGTTTATGTAACATTTTTTCATTAGCAGTGATCGGAACGAAGGAGGCTCATTTACCTAAAACTAAGTGGTTAAATTTTTTTTTATAGAATCCCTGATCCCAGAAATAGTTTTACTTCTTATTATAGTCTTAGTACACATATACGTAAGCTTTATTTTATAGAAATTCCTATGACGGCATATAAAAAAATATGATTTTGAATTGAAAACTTAAAGTATCAAAAATCGAAATCAAATAAAAAAAAAATCATTTTGCATAAAATATTCTTAGCAAGTACGTTTGTTTGTTGTAGTAGGATGTGCACGCGCGTGTACAATATATAGGAAAGAAACGCGCAAAGTGTAAACTCACTTTTCGAAATAATATACTATAGAAACGATTTCACCACATATGTCACAAAAATTGTAAAGTTAGCCAACAATAAAAATAAAAATGTATAGTGTAAGATAATTAATTATGGTAGGTTAAGGTGTATTATTGCATTTGATTATTGAATTATAGCATTAAAAAAAAAACCCTTTACAATAAGCAAGGGGAAAAGGAGTCAAACAAAAAATTTAAAAAAAACATTTGGGAAAGAAATTGAAACTAATTCGCAAAACCTTGTTTCCAGACGCCCCTGCGGCTGCGGATACGCGTGTCGTACACCGCGGACGGGAACCCCGTGCTGGAGCAGGCCGAGGTCAACTCATTCCCCCCCGACCTGTTCCACTGACACCCCCCACAACCCCCAACACCCTCACCGCCCTCAGTCGCTCGCGTGCGGCCACGGCGCGAGGACGTGTCCACTCCCCGCGCCGGCTGACCACACATTTGTTACTGTTTCTACGACTTGTAGTCATTAATCATAAGTGTTTCCTTTCAGTTGTAACATTTATGATATACACAATATGATGTGGACGAAGAATGAGCTTGGAACACGCGTATTCGATCGTTTGCTGTTATAATTATTTTGATACTTGAATATCGATTTCTTTAATACATACAGTTGATTTAACACGATTTTCCAGTCTACTCGTTTGTGTTTGTCGAAAATAGGACGTCATTCCTTTTCTATTATAACTTTATTAAAGAAAACTTAAAGCAATAAAGTCAACTGATTATTAGAGCTTGAGTGAACCTAATCTTGAACATTTTTGTTGATAACGTTTTTGTGCTTCGATAGATTTTTTTTCTCTTTATAAGTAATATGCAGAATGTTAAGTTTTCAACTATAATTGGAGATTATCGAATGTGAAAAGCTGAAACATGTACAGAGTGTCTGTGATCTAAAATCGTACCAATAGGGATACAGTAATGAAATTAGTAGGTGTAATGAACTCGGTCGTTCGTCTCTGACTCTATGAATTATTTCCTACTTAAGACTGATGACTCGTTTCTATATTTTATAAGTATAATGTAATCGCTGCGTCTATCAGCTTTTATGTAAAACTTATATTAAAAACATTCCACTAATTTAGTTAAAACGTTTTGAAAACGAAATTGACAATAACGGTGTTTGAATTGAACGACACAAGGTCATTTGAAAATCTCAGTTATTTGGCATGAATCAAATAATTATTACTGTCGCTGTATTATGTTTACTGTTCTGTTTATGTAACTGTTCTTATTCTTATTTCCTTAAATCTTATTGTTGCCTTATAATTAGATGTTAACGTATTTCATAATGCATGTTGTCTGCAAAAACTATATATAACTCATTCATTCAAATATTAGTTCTTGTTGTGAAATACTAGGACGGTTAATTGTATTTAATAAATAAGCCTCGAACCAGCCTTATCTGCCCGAAATAGACGTATCACCAAGCGTCGTGTATAATGTACATATTTGGAGATTGTGAGATGTACTATATTATTATGGTGTATAGGAAGATGTAAAGGATACGGAATGTACTTAATATGAAAAAGAAAAAACACTATTATGATTATTTACGTGTGATAAAGCACTTAGATGTAACTCGGGAGGATCGATGTAAAAATGTAGTCATTTAATCGAAATTATATCTCCTGCCACTACACAGCTGTGGCCAGACTGCGAGTCAGTAGTGCGCACGCGCCGGTGGCAGGCCACTTTAATTTATTGAATCGTTTAATCTAACATCGTAACTAGTTTTATAGAAGACCGTTATTCCCTATGCATTTGGTTAAGCGTAGTTGTTTGTGTATGAGATTCGTTAATTGCTTCAAATGCTAGTATTGTAGTTGTAATTTTTCTTTGTAAGACATTGAGAATTTTTTATTCTGCAAATGTGTAAATAAATAAATAGAACATCTCTGAAACAGTAGATCGTACGATGTGGTTATTCCTAACGTTTTCCCTCCCACTTTATGATGATTTGGGATATTTTAACACTTAGTGATTAGTTTTTATTTTAATTAGTCCTATTTATGATTTTAGATTATATTCACTAACCAGCACATTTTAATGAAATATTAGAGACATTTATATTATTGTATAAGGAATGGTTTTATCGGAACCCGCAGTCACATAGAAGGCACACGCCGCCTAGTTTTCTATGACTTTAAAATACCACATCCGTGTAATCATGGGATATACATATATTTTATTTTTCATTATGTAAAGAGAGCTTGGCAAGATATATCGTAATTTGGTGCTTGTTTTATCATAAAAATATCTGATTCACTAGAAGGCCCTCCACATGTTACGTGAGATGTTATGATTTTCGTGTAATTAAAGCTATGTGAAAGATGTACATAATGATTATAATGATTTTATGTAAATTGGTTAATAAATATTTGAGAATGTTTATATAATCAAAATGTCTGTTTTCATTCGTTGTTCAATATTATCTTCCCCTGCAGAACGGAACTTATTGATCATCTAGATATTGTGTGGAAACTGTCACCGCTGTCCAATGCACGCTTGCGCACTAGGCTATCACGTGCCCATGCCGAACCTGACACTTCTACTGGATCTAATACCCATCAAACTGGAACTCTTCAATGTAAATCGAAGATGTTTGACGCCAGAAATAGGTGTTAGGGATTGCGCAGACGACGAACTTTTGTCTCCTTGCTTTGTTACTTTCAGTCTCTAGTGTGTGTTGAACGGTGAAATTGTAAAGAAGAACCTATAGATAAAAATTTGTAAGCGATCTATTTTGATGGACAAGAAGGTCCGTCGTCTTCGTAATCCCTTAGGATCATAACCAAACAGTCGAATTCTGGGAAACATATATATATATATCTTATTTAATGCATGAATATTGCATGGATAGTCTTTGCATTGACATTGTAAAGTGATATTTGAAAGTAGCTGAAGAGTTCCTTGCTAAATTAGTCTACACATAAAACCTAATAACAGTTGCTTAAAAAGAAACTTCGGCTTGGTTATAATTTATTTTTATTTTTACATATACAAAACCTTACATAGAACATTTCAGTATTTCCTATTTATTAATAAATCACAAGTCTATTCAAACTAATTTTAACTATTTTAAGTGTTATCTCTTTTACCCTAAACAAAGAAAAAGGGACTTAAAACACTTATAGTTAAAATAGGTACAAAAGACAGATTTTAGAAGATCGTATGAATATAACTGTGTCTCTCAGGAGTGCCGTTTACTCTATCATAGGAGTGGCAGGCGCGGGGCGACCGCTGACGCTATTGAAGAGGCGGTCCTTAATCATTTGCGCCATAAGGCCGTGGATCACCTCGATGGTGGTCTTGCATGCGTCCTTGGTGGCCTTGCCTAGTTTGTCCTCTGTGCGCTTCTCGTGGGGGTCCGACCCCGCCACGATAAAGCCGCCGCGACCTTGAAATAGTGAACATTGTTAGTAAATAGAATAGAATAGTATACTTCTATAATACACAAAAACAAAAACAAACAGTTTAAGGAGTCTTGCAAACGGCGGCCTTATCACTTAAAGCGATATCTTCTAGGCAAATTAACATCATTAAACCATAAATAAGCAAAGTGCTTGCCTTATTGAGACCTCCGGTGACAAGAAGGCTGGCAGCTACCTCTGCCAGCGTATTAGCTTGGCAATCCAGAGGGGCAATGTTGCCAGCATTCTTGGGACCGTTCCCATGAGCCCACAGTTGGAAGACATCTTTTATTTATAGGCATTTAGTTTTTAATTTGCTATTTTTATTTCTTTGGTTTTTTTTAAGTTCAGTTAAGTTATGTTTCTTTTTTTTTGTTTTAAGTATTGTTCTGTATATTTGTTTGTTTGTATAATATCAATAATGTAAATAGCTTTAACAGATCTTTAACCTTATAAATAAGCATAAGAAGTCTTTAACAATTAGCATTGGGCCTGCATGGTGTTTTATGGCCTGTTCTCCCTGTGCTGTTTACATCCATAAGGACGACTCGTGCCATCACAGCGGGGACACAAAATGAGCTACTGATGATGATGATGATGAGACCTCATAACATTTATATTATTGCTTTTCTGACATGGCATCAAGGTTGGTAAGTATTATAACCACAAGCCAATCAGATGCCTTGACACAGTATATCCAATTGGTTTTGTGATTGACAATACAAAACTAATAATATTTGGCACTCACCTAAAGACACTTCACTTTGTTCCAACTTATCAGACAAGTCAAATATCTGTCCAGTTGTGTATTCTGCATTTGTGATGAGACTTGAGCTGCTGAGTGTGTTGACCCAGTACTTATTCCACAGGGAATCTAGTAGCCTCCGGTCTAGAGAAGACTTGAAGTAGGACACTTCTAGGGAATAGTACTGCTTGCAATGAACTCCAAAGTCTTCAATTTTGTTCAGAGGTATAGTTTGGTACTCTGATGGTTCTTCATTTGCTGGTTTGTATCCCTGAATACAGAATTTGGATATAAGTGAAGCTGTTCTATAAAAGTCAATATCTTTTTGCCTAATTTGCTTGTTCAACAATGTTATGCCGATATAACAAATGGTACTAAATGAGATTATTTATATGCTTACCTTAGGATAAGTTCTGAAGGCACCAAGGCATACTTTTCCAGCTGAGATGGTCCTGACGGGATCAATGACAATTGCTACAAAAGGTTCTTGGAAGTTCTGGTTGAGCATTTGGGTGGAGACATCAATGCCAGACAGCCAGCATCCGTATCCTGGGTGACTGTGGTACCAACCAATGGCATTTTCATGTCTGCCCACCTGCAAAGTAGCAATTTGTTGGTAACAACATGATCCAATTAGTGCGTAAATAAAATCTTTATAACCTAAAATAGATCTATCATAAGTTGAATATCATAAGTCTTATATAATTTCTTGTGGGGACGTCGCCAGCCGAGTGGACAATCCACCCACATTGTCTTCGTCACATATGTCTGACCCCCAGAGCTCCCATTTTATCAGTGAGTACATAGGGCACTCAGCTAGTAGATGGAGACTAGTCTCCTCACTTTCCATGCACTCCGGGCATATGGGGTCAGTTTTCACTTCTATCACTGTCAGATGTCTGTTCAGTCGACAGTCTTCTGTTATGATCTCTTTGACTAACATATTTCTTACTTATTGCTAACATTGTAATTCTATTAAGCACTGTCACAAGCAAGAGATGGTCAACAATAAAGTTGCTGAACACTTACACTCTACCTATGTCATAATATTTTCAGTAGAAGTTATTAAATGAAGATATCACCATCATTTATTTTTTATAATGATATTGTTTGTGAGTTAGAAAAATAACAATGAATATACCTGCTTTGCTGCTTCAATGTAAGCAGTCATGTACTCATATGCTTGAGCCTGTGCATTTACTCTAGTTTCTGTACCTTCAACAGGCAGTGCAAAGGAATCCATCACTAACATGGTGTTCGCATCCACTTTTCCTAAATTAAAAAAAAACAATGGTAAAAAGAGTGTCACATACCTATTTATACTAACAATTAGGTATAATCTAATACATTCACCCTGCGATAACAGAATGCTTAACTTATAAAAACTGAAAAAAAAAATATACAAAGAAGGCACTTGCCAGATTTTTCAACTGCCTGCATGATTATTTATAATTATGTTAATAAGGAATGTCAGAATTCAGAGAACAGTTTACCAGGTAGTTTAGCTCTAGATCTTACCAAGTAATAACCCCATCACTTCTAGGGTTCCACCGGAACGTGCGTGCATGACCATCTTCAACAAAGCTAATGCTGAGATCTTGATATCTTTGAAGAAATGTGGACTGAAAGGATAAAGTTAGCGCGTTGTTGTAGAAAAAAAATTACGAAATGCGATAAAATAATATTGTAATGCAGTTATTACTCTTTCTCCCATGGTTTTGCAGCTAGAATATCTTGTTGTTGTTTCTTGTCGTAGCGATATATTTCGTCAACACTACATACGTTTTCGATATTGTTAGCCATTACCCATGTTTTTTGAGCGATTGTTGATTGGGAATCGGCACTTGTAGATGCCATATTTTATATTAGAAATATTATTTTAATTTAAAGTAATGCTATGCTTTGTCA
This sequence comes from Eudonia mercurella, assembly GCA_963082485.1. Lineage (NCBI taxonomy): Eukaryota > Metazoa > Arthropoda > Insecta > Lepidoptera > Crambidae > Eudonia > Eudonia mercurella. Next base: position 18,353,703 of record OY720030.1, on the reverse strand, counting down.
AGCAAATCAATCTATTTCCAAAAAAACCTTGTTTCAGCAGCAGGCTGATTTTTTAGGACGAGGCGAAACGTCAAAACAGTGACAGCTTGACCAAATTTTTTTTATAATATCCTATCTACGCCAGGCAAAAAGATCTTGCCAATACAGCTAAGTCATCAGTTAATTTTCTTAATTTCATAATGATGAAGTATGAAGAAGTAGAGGATTGGCCTATATGTTATATCTACAGCTTCGTGACCTATATTCAACTGCTAGGTATGTAGTTTGATGGATATTGGCGAAATATTATTATAATTTTTTTCTACCACTCATGTCAAATGCGGGTTTGTGTGAGTGTCCGTTAAGGTAGCGTACACATGGTCGATTTCATGTTTGTTGTTATGCCCTCTTTTTGTGCGTTATTAGTGCGTAATTACTGCCAACACAAAATAATTAGTGCCTCTTTATTTTAAGAAATAAAGACCTTTTTTTTTGTGTATGCGCGCTGGCATCACGATCAAGCTGGCGTACCCATGACCGTTCTCGATAACTACTATTATAGCAACGAAATTTACACAGTTTAAGTAGTAAATTGAACCTGGCCCTATGATCTATTTATGTTTATCATGCATGAATCACCATCTTGCTGACTAGAGTGACATCAGATGCAAGATATGTTGAAATTACTTGAAATGTTTCTACGTCTGAAATTTCATCAAATTGACTCATCCTATCCTATACCTACTTACACACAGCCACCGCTATTTGGTGACTCAGCCATTTTAATTAAATATGCAAAATTGTTAAATGGAAAGTGGCTGAACAGTTAATGTGAAGTAAAACAAAGTAGGATAAACATAACATCTGGCCGTCAGCATCAGCCTTCAACTTCCTTCAATCAATAATACATACGTCACGTCCACGTCACCAATTATTATCGACCCGGAGCAGTTTTATACTTAGTCATAGGTAACTCACCTTTTTTTCTAATAATAATATAGAAATTAAACACTGGCTGTGTTAAAGTCACTTTCTAACATTTTATGTTAGCTTTCTTCTCTTAAAATACATTCTTACAAACCACTATAAAGATCACTATACTACTTCCAATTAATTGCTCAAAGGTTCGAAGTAATATTTTAAGAGAGAATCTATGTTCATTTTGACGACCTCCTTGACTTCATGACGACCTCCTTGGTCGAGTGGCTTGCACACCGGTTTTCATGGTGTCGCCATCTCTGAGGTCCCGGGTTCGATCCCCGGTCGGGTCAATTTAGAAATACCTGTTTTTCTAAATTGTTTCGGGTCTGGGTGTTTTCTATGTATAATAAGTATGTATTTAAGTATATTAAGTATGTTTATCCGTTGTCTAGTTAACCATTTTATCGAGTTTCTTAAGGAAGCTCTTGTTGGGGCTAGATAATTGGTGTGAGTGTGGGAAACTTTTTTTTTTAATTTTTTTTTTATTTGTTTGATTATTTAGATGTTCTTATTTTATACGCATTATGGAGATAGATAGATAGATAGATAGATAAACACTTTATTGCTTACACAATTATACACAAAACAAATAACAGGAAATTTTAACATAATAGTAGGAAAAGGCGGTCTTATCGCTTAAAGCGATATCTTCCAGACAACCTTTGTGGCATAGAGATGAGATGAGTTCATTCCTATAAACGACCCACTCCACGACGACGCCTAGATCTTCATTTGGTACATGGCGACGTTGGGCCATAACCCACTTCAGCTGGAATAATGGTGGTTATTGAAATTATGGACTTAAATTATTTTCTTACTTTAATGAAAAGATTTTTAGTCCATGAATATGATGTTTTTTTAATTTGTTGATGTCTCCACATTATAACTTGATTATATTTTTAGGCTCTTACAGCAGACCTTTTTACCCCTTTTTACCCCTTTGGAAATACATAAAGTTGTATTATTTAACCATCAAGTGTATGCTTGGTCACTCAACAAACTTCGCTGAGTAAGCTATTTATTTTCACTACTAACTAAGATAGAGTCACGTTTACATAAATAATTATTCATTTGCTTGCATCATCCATCATTCTAACCACGCCACAATCCATGAAATATTGTATAGGCATATAACATCCTACATATATTGGTTATATGGTCTAAGTACATATACCATTTAATGAATTGTGGAAATAATTGTACCTATGATGGTTATAAATATTTAATATGCTTAAAACATGAAGTGATATTGATTTAACCCATGGGAAAATGAAAACATGGCATGGGTCAGGGTTATTTATGTATGGTGGATAAACATAAACCGTAGCTTTCATTAAAGTAAAAACGTCACATGCGGTCGAAATTACATCATGTCATGCTTGAGAGTTTTGCGGCATACGAGTTTAAAGATGACGTCATAGTCAATTATTTATCTAATTGTTGTGTAATGCATGATGAGGGATAAATAAACTTTATTATGATTATAATCAAGAATGCATTAAAGATATTTACGAAAACAATGGTCAAAAAATGGTATAAATAGAAAACATTTTGACGAATAAGGAATGCGTACCCACCGTAAATATTCAAATTTCGCGCGCGCGCTACGCAACGAGACGTAAGCTACCGTCTATCTCTGTCTTACACGCGCCTAATTTAATGCCTGCCTTGTCTAACGTTTCGCTGGAAGTCCCTCCCACGGTATTGGATCCCCCAATCAGATAACACCACATACACCTCTAGAAAATCGTAGAATATTTTTTATTACGTGACTTCTCCTCGATAATGTACGACGCAATTGTTTGTTACTCGCTCGCGGAAATATATCGTAGAATACTACTCTAGCAAATAGCAAACAGTGATTGGAAAGTTAAAGTTAGCATGACATCTTCGAGACAATAAACAAAAGCAGTGTGTGGTGTTGTTTTTTGTGTTTTTGGAATTAAAGCATTATAATTATGAGTGCACCGATAATTATCACGGTACCAAATAACTTCTTGACGGTGGAGGAAGTGGACTCCGAGGTGTTGACCGACGCGGAGTCTCCACCACCGTCAAGGAAGAGGCGCCTGGACCATCTCACATGGGAGGAGAAGATGCAAAGAAAGTAAGTCATTCACATTTTAGTTTACATCTGTGCTTGCGTGTCGCGTTATCACAATATAACGGAACCGGGCCGTAGTACAGCCACTGTAGTGTCAGTTCATCGTAATATAGTCCTTCTAAACATTTCAATAAAGTCAACTGTTGATTGCGCTATCACTAGAGTTCCAACTTTTTTGTGCGCTGGGTTTTTATTTTACTTATTGGGAAACCAGTCAAAGCTGAGCTCCACCTGTGTCGCGGGCCGCGTTTATCAGTAATTAACGAGAACAATTATGTTTTTGCAGGAAATTAAAGAACCGTGTGGCAGCGCAGACATCGCGCGACAGGAAAAAGGCTAAAATGGACAAGATGGAGTATCAGATCAAGCAGTTGGTGGATGCGAACGAGCGTCTGACGAGTGAGGTGTCGAGTTTGAAGGCTCTGAACGAGCGTCTGTTGAGTGAGAACGCGTCGCTACGCAGCGAGGCGGCGGTGCGGACCGTCGCGGGGGCCCGGGGACCGGCAGAGTCTACTCCTCGGCAGCAGGAGGGGCTCCCGTCGGCGATCCGCGCGGCGCGCATGCTGATGGCGATGTGCCTGCTCTCGCAGACCTCCTCGCCCACCTCGACTCCGACGAGTATCTCGACACCCTCCATCAACTTGCAGACTCCCTCCTCAAAGAAATTGATGCAGGTTCTGCAGGAGCGGTTGAAGATGTAAGTATTGGCAACTATACGCACTAACTTTAGATTATGAGAATTATAGAAATAGTAATATTAAGTAATAATATTTTTACCTACAATAATATTATCCAAGTGGGTTATTCCCGAACAGATTTTGTGACTCATTTATATTTCCATAAATCATATCTTTGATTTGGTACTTGTTTACTAACAGGAAAAAGGAAAATCTTACTAACTAGTTTGTCCTTCATTAAAATCTGATGAAATATATTTATATCATTGCATCATGCTGGTTTGCCACAAACCTGCACAGGGTTATGGTTAATCTTCTCATTGCTATTATTCATATGGACAGGCCTGAAATAAGAATAATTTTACAAACAATATTCATCATAATAATATTCTGGAAGGTGTGGAAAAAGTGTGGGGAGGCCTTTGCCCGAGAGTGGGACAGCTATGGCTGATACAATATAATAATAATAATTCATCATCATCATCATCATCATCATCATCATCATCATCATCATTAGCCTATACTATTCCACTGCTGGAAATAGGCCACTTCAAGTGCACGGTCATTCATCACTTGCAAGCCACCTTGCAGATATTTTTGTTTATTTATTTGAAAACTGTTTACTACAGTAAACCTACTCTGTAAGTGTATACGCTAAAACCACCACACTTGACTTACGCTATCTTTACCTGTTTCAGGTCCCAGACCGGGTCCGCAGAGAGCGTCCTCAAGGAGTTGAAGTGGTGGGGACCGCAGCAGAGCTCCTGGAATCCGGTGAAAGTTCAGTCGTAGACCTGAAGCACGACGTCCACAGGATACTGACGCAGCACTCGTACGCGCATCCCTACACACCTGACGCTCCCGAGCTGCAGGAACCAGTACAAATCAAAGAAGAAATGGGCGACGACAAGGGGGACATCTTCTACACCAGTTTCGATGAAGCCAATGACTGTATCACAATAGAAGTGCCGTGCGATGACCAAGTTGTCGAAGAAGTGGCACCTATCCAAGTGGAGACAGACATAAATTCTATTATGGACACGACACGATCGCTCGAGTGCGACTTGAAGATGCTGTCGCCTATGAGTTTGTCACCCAAATCGGCCGAAGAGAATTTACTTCTGTCTCCCTCGCACACCAGCATATCAGACCTCGGGTACGAGTCGTTGGCGTCGCCCCTCAGTGAGCCCGAGTCGATGGACTTGTCAGATTTTTGGTGCGAGTCATTCTCAGAGCTGTTCCCAGGCCTAGCTTGATGGAACAGCTCAGCATTATTCTCGCCAAAAGACTGATTAGTAGTTAAGTTGAAATATTAATAATTTAGATCTTTTAATGTAATTAAGTTATAAATGACAAATTAATATATTGACTGTTTTCTATGTTAAATAATAAGTGAAGTGTGTAGGGATATGTAAATAGTACTAGTACTGTAAATAAATGTGTATTCTGTGAATGGCCATTTTGTTTTATCATTTTGAAACCTCAATAAAATAAAGTAAAGTTTTATTAAGTAAGTAAATAGCCTATATACTCTCCCACTGCTGGGCAAAGGCCTCCACCATAGAAATATGGCTTATTAACCACGCTTACCAAATGCGGGTTAGTGACCACAAACCTATGCAGCGATAAATCAAAATTGAACCCAGGACTTTCGGGTGTCGGAGCGAGCCCTTGCTACTCGGATACTAAGGCGCAAATAAAGTCAAATGTTTGGGAGAATGTAGATTATTATTAAATGTCAAGGTTTATGATAAGAACACTCATTGGATTTGTCTAATCAGAGATAAACTTCATTTATAATTTTGATTTATACATTACTATTACATGTGTATGATATTAGGCCTTCCTAATCAGTCTTTCATCTCCCTCTGCTGAGTGTAAGTTCTCTCTCTCTTTCACCTCAGTCGTCCTATAGCCTATACACATCATGTAATAATAATACTCATCGTCATCATCTCAGCCAAAAGATAGATAGATAGATAATACTTTTATTGCAACACTATGAAACATAAACATGAACAAAAAATATAAATAACTAGCTGACCCGGCAAACGTCGTTTTGCCAGAAATAATTTAAAAAAAATTTAGGGTTGGACTACCCCTAACATTTAGGGGGATGAAAAATAGATGTTGGCCGATTCTCATAGATACCGGATGACCCGGCAAACTTTGTTTAGCCATAAAAAATAAAAATAAAATTTAGGGTTGGACTACCCCTAACATTTAGGGGGATGAAAAATACATGTTGGCCGATTCTCATAGATACCGGATGACCCGGCAAAAAAATAAAAAATAAATTTAGGGGTGGACTACCCCTAACATTTAGGGGGATGAAAAATAGATGTTGGCCGATTCTCATAGATACCGGATAAGCACAAAAAATTTCATCAAAATCGGTCAAGCCGTTTCGGAGGAGTATGGCAACGAAAACTGTGACGCGAGAATTTTATATATTAGATTTACATAGTTACAATTTGGCGGTCTTATCGCCGTAAAGCGTTTTCTTCCAGACAACCATTCGGATGGAGAGAGCTAATAGACTGTAAGATCAGAGGTGAAACTATTAAAGCTTACTAGAATAGTGTGTATTTTATAAATGAAGCAAAAATAATAATAATGATAAAATACCATATACAACTCTTACTATTGAACCAACTCCCTAACTCTAAATAAAATTCAGCTGTTCCATACATTTTGGTGAATATTGATGTTTTGTAAGGAACAGCTGAATTTTGTTTTCGAGTTAGGGAGTTGGTTCAATAGTAAGAGTTGTTCGTTTGTTCGGGAGTCATCTCAGAAGATTTGGATGGTGATAAAAAAAGTCAACCTGTATATAAATAAACCTACATAAACATAATTGTAGTCTCAGGTAGGAAAGTAGCTTTGTAGCATGCATGACAGGGTTAAATGGAAAGGTAAAAGACGTCCACTGCTGGACAAAGGCTTTCCCCAAAGATCTCCACAACGACCGGTTTTATACAGCTCGCATCCGCACATAATAATAATAAGTAGGTAGGTACGAATTATAGCTTAATTAATTATGTAATATGTATACAGCTAGAATTTTATTGGTGTTTACCGAGTGTTCATTCACATTGTTTGAATGTTAAATAAAGTTTGCACATCTGTGTAAATGTTAAATTTTATACATCATTACATTAATGATATTCATGGTGCTCATTAAGCCTTAAACTTGAAAACTGTCTTCATCGGCTAACGGTTTTTTTCAAAGAGTGCCTAAGTAACATCACTCTTCTTTGGTTATTATTTAAATAGGTAACCTGTTCTCTTTGCGGAAGTTAAATTGCACTATTTTAAAGAAATTAGAGTATTATGTATGTACATTGCTTAGCCTAATATAAAAAAGACCTTGTTTTCATATAAATAATAATACGTAAGTACCTAGTTGCATGTTGTACTCAGTGACGTACACTTGGCGAGATCTATATGTCCTAATATAATTGGACTAATATATAAGCTGTGAGGAATAAGAAACCATAAGTTTTCCGGAGCACCCCAGCTATAATAACATAAGCATAGGTTATCCAACGCTCACATTTACATATATTATGCATTATTTCTCTGGACTAACCTTTCGTAACACCGTAATTACCTATTTACAGTTGTTAAATGTCTAGAGGGCATAGAAATGATAAATAGTGAGGTTATATTACATATTATTATTATTTCATTTTTCTATAAGCCTTTTTTGTCCCACTGCTGCATAATCAAATCAGCATCATCATATACTGAATAATTTACAAATAAACAAATTAGTGTCCCACACGCTGAATCTATTTGGTATGAGATTTCGATATGATTTTTTCATATTGTTTTCAGGTGGAAGTTCATCACTAGCCTTTAGCTAATTAAAACTAGTTAATAGGTTTCTAGTCTCAAGCAATGAGTTTTAGTATAATAGCGCCCAGTAATGGTTAAATCAGTCAGTAGACGTATTTTGCGGAAATTTATTTCTATTTTGGCTAGCTAAAACAACGAAGCTATTTAGCCGACTATAGTTGTCAAATATCAGACGGATCTAGTCGGATAGTTTATTTACAACTATTTGACTTGGACCTTTGTGAGCATAAGGTTATTTCAGCACAGCTACAATACAACTAGATCTTGGAACTATTAAACTAATCTTGAATTGACTCCCTTGTCGAAATTGGTCGTTAGAAGTCAACATTTAATGAGATTACTTTAATAAACAATCGTCTAGGAGCCAGCAGTTAAATCTTACCATAACCTTAGATCTTATATGCGCGAACGCTTACCAGCGCCGCCAAACGATAAAAATTATGTTGTATCTACGGCAGATGACTGATTAACCTAGATATATTTTGATCTATTTTCCTGTTATATAATGTTTATAACATTAGAAAACGAGTGGAAATAAATAAAAATCTAACATTAAAAAAACATTAAATATATTTGTTAAAATATTACAGATTCAATAAAATCTTGTCTCAGATACATAGATAATTAATAACGGCTAACTATCATCAGTTTAACTCGCGGTTAATGTAACCCACATGTTCGCCATACTATAGAGCCTATCGGAGAGATACCGGCAGCCACTTCAACAAGAACGAGTCCAGATAATGTGCTTACAACATGCCTTTTTAAGCGATAACACGGTTTCTACACACTTATCATAATCCAATACAACCGTATAAGATAATTTAATGCATAAATATACCCATTTCGTTTATTAATTTTAAACAAGTATTTCCATAAAACTATAAATTGTGTTTATAGTGATTGGTATATTACATTTTAAGTGTTATCGCTAATTCTTGAGATTGCCATATTGCATTGTTGTAAGCACTTTATCCAAGTTACCGAATGGGTTATTACGAAATTTCAAGTGACGAATTTCAGTTTGAAATACAAAGCAGAGTTGGCACTGCTACGTTTTGATAGACGAAATCAATTTAGCAACAAAAGTAGCTAAACACTTTATTTAGTACCAACTACAAATTGACAAGCTTTACAAAAACACAAATGTTGAAAAAATTTCCACGAGCAGGATTTGAACCTGCACCCTTCTGACATACCGGGTCAGGTGCTCTTCATAATTTTCAACATTTGTGTTTTTGTAATTTGTTCACAACAAAATTTGCGTTAAAATTTATTTGAACATTTTGACAAGCTTTGTTAGAAACTTTGCTTCTTCGATCAGTAATGTACTAAATAAAGGATTCGGAACAAAAATGCATCTCGAAAGTGGTCTTGTTTGCTCATATCTATACGTTTAAATATCGAATAACAAAATCTAAAAAACATTGGATAGCATCAACAACTTCAGCTTATTGTGAACCTTAAATCTTAAACATAAAGTTTAATTAAGGTTGCAAAATATTTGTACTTAATATTTACTGTCATCGCCACAAACGTCATTGTGTCGATCGAAGCTTTCCTTCGTTAAAGTACTCAATTGTTTCGCAACTTTTGTTGCTAATTGTACCAATAAAACAACTATTGAAATTATCGACACTTAGTCGTCGATTTATACTCTACATTTCAAAACACGAGCGGCGGCCATAACTGCACTCCGATAAGGCGTTTGGCACTTGCACCTAACGAACTAATTACAAGCGATAACACAATTGGGAGCGATAAAAATAGAACTGTTACCAACAATGCAGCATAAACTATACCCCACAGAGTATTTACGCTAGTGGAAGATACAGAACTTAGATTAACAGAGTATGAAGCGTACAACATAAATTGCTTACAACTACGGGATTTCATTTCAATGTACAATTACTGTTTACAAACATAATCATCCCTTAACAACTCGCAATTATTTAAAAAAAATGTCTGTGAGACACTGAACACTTTACTCTTAACGACTTAAGTATGGAGAGAATATTCTCTATCTACTATTAGACGACTTTTTAAATAGATTTTGTTAATTAATTTTATTTAATCACAATGATCTATTTAATTACACAGAGATGAATTATCTTAATTGTTTTTAGCAATGGGAGTGCATCCGATCTAAAAATACAATATACATGATTTTTCTAATAAATAATTAAAACATACTTGACGTTAGTTTAATGATGTATTGTATTACTATTATAGTGCCACTATTAATGTACTCATTTTTTTTTGCGAAAATATTGTTAACAAAAGATGTTATTACATATCAAAAGTAAAAATTATGGATCATCATAATCATGTCATCTTATGAATTGCATCTGCTAAAGGCAATGAACATAATTTCATCAAATCCACATACAAAGGATGTCACAGTGTCTACCACAGTGTCAAAACAATTTCGTTGAGAATACTTATTTTATATATTATACAATAATCATTATATTATAATATGAAAACAGATTTACATTATTCTATGTATGATCTACTAACGAATCAGAAATTTTGTAAATACTATAAATACCAATTTCAATAATTTATATTTCAAAAATATAACTTTTTTAAGAAGTTTTTTAAAGAGCTACATGTATGTCTCTACACACGCAGCGTAATATCATAATAATAATAAAGTTTGAAAAAGCGTTTATTCTGTTAAAGTAAGCATAATCAAATAAATATTGTTAACGACTTGATTTCGCATTATCAAAAACACTATAATAGTTCTTTATTAAAAATAAATTAAATTCTAAATTTAACATCGGAACGAAAGTTGCAATCGTTTCTAAAAGTTATAAAGAATATGGATATATTTTTTAATAATAATAAAAAATCTCTGAATGTGATATTTTGTATATACTACGTGACGAGTAACTAGTATCATAAATCACGAATAAAAGTTAATAAATTAATCGTTAATCTTCACAAAGCGTTTTTGTTGTTACATCGACCGCATTTATTTAACGGCTTGTCCCAAAAACTTATTATTTACATTGCGTTTGTATTCTTTCATATTCACAAAGTAATGTAACACATCCAGGCTTTCTTACATACATAATTCAAAGGAGCTAACTGCACCTAGTACTATAATAAAACTTTAGTTAAGTTGATGTTGATGACGTAGTTGTCGACATTGAATAAAGCTCATTTGGCTTACAGAGTAAGAGTAGATAGTGTTGATTAATTTCGGCGAGTTGCATTGAGCCACGATAGCATAGTTGGTAGTGCACCTGACCCGGCATGTCATGGGGTGCGGGTTCGAATCCCGCTCGTGGAATTTTTTCAACACTGTCTTTTTTCAAATTCAATGTTGTTGTCAAACAAAAATTTACTATTTGCATTTTATGAGATTACAATACAATACAAAAAAAAACATGGTGAGAATCTCGTTAATAATTATTCTAATGCAAGTCATAGTAATAGAATACAAAGTTTTCACAAGTTCACAAACCAAACTTTCATTTATAAAAAATGTTGCTTTTTTTTTTGAAAGAATTTGATTTTGACCCGACCTTTTTACCATAACAAGTAAGCACTTGGCTTTCATAATTACCTGATGGTAAGTGATGATAGGGCCGAAGGGGGAAGCGCACTTCACCCAGAATCTAACCTTGATCGTCGGAACACAAAAATGCTTCTAACTATGTTATTACGACGACGGACTACATAAGATGATTGTAACTTGCCAGGCGGACTTAATACAAGACCTACTACCAAACAAACTGAGTAGAATAATATATAACGGGACCTCCAAACATAGCAGATATTAGCTTGACAACGACACGATATATCGGCTTCTAGGTCATAACAAACGTTTAGTTGATGCAAGATGTATACGGACAACACTGGGACATTGAGCTTAAAGTTGCATAGTATCAAACTGTTCAAGTGTGTCTAGCACTAGCTACCATATTAACTCCAATATATTATGTTACGATAAAAACATTATTTGACAAGATCCTTATCACGTCATAATTATTAAATAACTTTGTTATAAACTTTGAATGAGGCTGATTAGACGGCAGAGTTACATTGGTAAATAAGCAGGTTGTACATAGTTTTAAAATCGTTTGTGTTTATAGGAAATCTAAAAATCTGTATTTGTGCGTTTAGTTTGTCTAAATTCTAAAGTTTAGTATACTATGGAAACAAACAACTTTCTAAGATGTTATTAATTACATAATCTTTCATACATAGCGTGTTTTATATTGTGGCATTGCATGGCTTCGCATTCCTTCTTTCATTTCCTTCCTTCTTTATTCCTTTGCCGATCTCTGCCTATTAGAACGTATCCAACATGACCGTAATAGAAATGTGTCAGTCATAAACCAAATTACTGATAAACTGCCTTCTGTTATATGGCATAACGTCGTTAATCCAACGTTGCCTCCGATCATAGAACGTTACGGTTCTAGCCGGTACAAACTGTCTAGTGGGCGTTGTCTCATGCATATTCATTAGCATAAAGAATATTTTTTGCTAGTTTTAACAGGAGAGGTCAAAGTAAATTGAGAAATTACCTTTAAGCTGCCTTTTATTTAGTGGCTTTGGACACTTTTATGAACGGTAACGCATTCTTGTATGTATTGTCTGCCTGCTTTAATATAAGCGCCACCTACTGTTCTACGCGAAGAGTTTTTCAATGTGGCAATAAGATTAAATTTTCTGTTCTTCAAGTTAAGACGGCGCTTTAGATACACAGTGTTATGAACGGTGACGCTTTCTCGTATGTGCATATCGACAGGCTACAATAAGCGCCATCTAGTGTTTCAAATAAGTATTGACTTATTAGTTTAAGCGCCACCTACCACTACAAGAACTCCTATCTGAAGAGTTTTTCAAAGCATAATTATGACAGTAGGGCTTATCGTTTTGCTCTTTAAAGGTGCCTTTAATGAGTTGCCTAAAACTGAAGGCGCACACAAAGGGCTCGGGATGGGACTTGCGGAACATGGCGGTGATGCAGCGGCCGGCTATAACCACTTCGAACAGCATTGGTATATCTTTCCGTTCTTCAAGAACCTAGGCGTAATCAGGTATGAACGAAGGCGCTGTCTCGTATGTATCGACTATAGACTGACTGCATTAAGATTAGCGCCAACTAGTGTTATAAATGGAAACAATATTTTTCGTATCGACTACAAGCGCCATCTACCGTCTTACTTGAAGTTTTAAAAAGCACATGTGCTTTTAAAAACTATGGCCATACAGCGTATCCTTTTGATCTTCATAGTGCCTAGGCAACACTTCAGATATGAACGGAGACTTTTTCTCGTATGTATCGACTGACTGCATTAAGATTAGCGCCATCTAGTTTAATAAACGAAAAGATCTCGTATGCACTGACTATTCTTACCCGAAGAGTTTTTCAAAGCATATATGACAGTAGGGCTTATCGTTCTGTTCTTTAAAGGTGCCTTTATTGAGTTGCCTGAGACAGAAGGCGCACACAAAGTGCTCCGGGTGGAACTTGCGGAACATGGCGGTGATGCAGCGGCCGGCGATGGGCTTGTGGCAGCCGGCGCACAGCGAGCCGCGCTTGCCGTGGTAATGGGTCTCGCAGTACGGCTGGCCCTCGTGCTCGAAGAAAGAGCCACCGTGAAAGGGCTCGCGGCACTCCTGGAAACAATACGTATAGATATTTAACACTAAGCGAGAGAACGACAAATATAAACCTACTTTTTAAGACACACTGAAAAACTTTCGTCGAATAGTTTAATATGACTAACGAATCTGAAATGTTGATATAGGTAAATTTATGTCTTTATCTTGAATTTGCTAGCTCAAATACACTATTGTATAATTATATGCTTGGAAACCACTCAAATACATCGATAACATCAATATTTGTAATTTTGTAGCTGCATATTTTGATAACTAAAACCAATAATTTTTTCAAAATATTATAAGATTCTGTTAATGTTTTAGTGGTCTCTTTCGTCGCGGGCGCTACGTATTTTCGACCTTATGACAGAGCACCTGTAAGGATCAGCCGTTTTTGTATGTTCACGAAACGAAGTGTCGTCCTAAGACTTGGAGAAATGCTGTTTTGAGATTTAACCTATTTGAGGGCCAGGGGCGACCACGATACTATGTGGGATTTTCCTCCCTCTCCCTTCCCACCGAGTTCATGGTAAATACCTATGCACGGTCGCCCATCCGGTTACCTACCTAACCTACCTACTGCGTCCAACGTAACTTTATTTTCGTGATCGTTCTTTGAAAAGTTCTAGAAGGAGATCGGTCTCCTTCTATCAAACGCCAACTTATCTCTCTTTTTACTTTATAGGAATACTACCTATATTTAAATGATATATTATGATACATACAGTATGCTGTATGTGTAAGCGCGCAAAACAAGCCCGACCTGCATCCAAACCGAGTACACTGATATGTATCCCCGCTGATAATCGAACAGAATCTGTGTCTGAGATGGCGAGGTCCTAGTGCAAATTTCATTCTCCATTCGATCACGTCATCGTTAATATGAATTCGTATGGCAAAATAGCACCTCGTTTGCCACCAAGAGGCGCTGCTTTTATGTCATACATGTTGACGTTTCGAATGGTGAATAAAACTCGTGTTGTTGCGCCAGTGTGACACTTTGAGACCAGTGTCCGACATCAGTTTTTATCGCCATAAGATAATATAGAACTTTCATTAAAATGTTATTGGATGATAGCTAGAAAGGTATTTAAGGTATATTTAGGTAGGTATTTTTAAGTAGTCACTGACGTCACAAAGCATATTGCAAAACTTAAGTGGCAGTGGGCGGGTCACGTTGCACGCAAACAGGGATTGTGGTGCAAAGCCGTGATAGAGTGGAGACCGAGAAACTCCCACAAGGAAGACCCCAGATGCGTTGGTGCCATGATATCAAACGAACAGCTGACACGAATTGGATGGAAATTACCGAAAACCGAAGAAGATGGCAGAAACTGAAGACACCCTAGCGGTTGAAGATGGCTAAGATGATGATTTTTAATGATTAAGGAAAAAAGATGCCGAACACTAGCGCCACTCGGAACATCGTGGTTAAAATGAGTGTTTGCGTTTTGGTGAGACGGATGTTTAATTGCGTGTATTTGAATTGTCTTAGTATGTTGTGTTAACCCACTTAATCCGACCAGGCGTGTGTGTGTTGTTGTAAATAAAACTCGTAAAAGTATTACATTAGGGTATATATCTATATGATACTTGTAGGGGTGTTATAACACCCTGTCGTACCAAGTGGGTTTAAAATGTCTTCTATTTAACATTTGGCCTTGTTTTGGCGCAAAAGAGAGTGGCGCAGTAGCAGTGTGTTATAAATCAAAGTCTAGTGTCGAGTTGGTGAATTAATAATTCCATCTTTGTGTACAGAAACCAGTGTATATTCTTTAATGTGCATGTCATAATAATTTGTTTGGCTCCACGCCACACATCTGTCGTTTAAACTAAAAACATATTTTCACTCGCGGGCAACCAAGCGAGGTGATATACGCTATAGGTACATGATAATATAACGTCAAACTTACTTAACATTTCAAGGTCATTTTTTATATTAACATTGTGACATTGGTTTTGAATTGAATGACTTTGGACCTACCTACAGAAGCTCATCAGATTGGGCCGGGAAAGCCCGTATATTAGCCGGCTGACGACGATTTATAATTAGAGCGCAGTGTGTTAAAAATAGAGTTCGATCCTATGGCCCATAAACAAAGCGGCCTGATTTACGGCAGCCGGTGTGGCTGCAGACGCAGTGACGTCACGCGCGACACTATTTATAGCGACGACTCCATTACATCCCAACGGGAAACCCTATCCGGCTAGCTCTTGACCCTTTTGCTTTTTAACACCCTCACCCAACATAACAATAAAATTGATAAAAGGTCATTGCCATGCACGTGACTGCGCACGTGACCTTGACGGGCGCGGGCGCAGGGCGTCGTCAGTAACCCGCGACCTTTCTATTGTCATGTTTTTGTTTTGTTTGTTTTTTTTTTATAATAATGTTTTTTTAATGTTTTTTTTTTGTTTTTTTTTGTTCTCTTTATTATAAATAATCCTTATCGTTACAATAAAATTACAAAAATATATTACATAATAATATTTCCTATTAAGTACGTCATGCTAGACTCGTGTGTGTTTGGTGTGTTGTGTGGTCGAATAGCATACGTGTGTTGTGTACATTCATTCCCACGCCATTGCGGCGAGCATAGCTGTAAAAAAAGTTGGGGAGGGCATCCATTTTGGGGGCTGTAGCATCATCCCTATTCGTCTTCGTCGACTCCGACGCATTTTGGGCATACTGGCTTTCCTTCCATGGCATAAAAAGATTTGCCTTTGACGGCGACTTGGCATTCCTGTGTGATTAAAACATCCGTTAACCAACAAATTCGCTAAAATATTAAAATGAGTAAAAACTCTTTTTAACATTTTAGGTCAATGTCATACTTAACCTGGCGTAGATGCTGTAGTAAAAAGTTTTTGTATTACCAAACCTTGTCTAGATGCGTTCTCCGAAAGCTTAGAAGACGACCACCTAGTCTGTGACGCGATACTGACCTTGCAGACGAAGCAGTCAGGATGCCACTGGGTGTTGAGGGCAGAGATGTAGTTCTCCATGATGGGCTTGTTGCAGCCGCCGCACTTGGGCGCAAACATGTCGAAATAGTCGGCGCGGCAGTAGGGCTTGCCGTCCCTTTCGTGGAACCCGTCTTCGCCGAACTGCTGCCCGCACTGGGCGCAAAAGAAGTGTTCCGTGTGCCAGGTCTTCTCGAGGGCGGTCACGCATTTCTGGAACAGAAATGACACGATAGGACGCTATCCTAACAAATTTTCCTAAAATTTGATTTAATATGTTGGGGAACTGACATCGAGGATCGGGCCGTTGCAGTAGGCGCATCTTGGGGAGAACAGGTTGTGGTAGTCCGGCTCGCAGTAAGGCCGGCCGTCGCGCTCAAAGAAGTTCCTGGTCCCGAGCTCCTGGTTGCAGTGCGCGCAGGTAAAGTGCTCGGGGTGCCAGGTGCGACCCAACGCGGTTATCACCTGTACCGAGAAAAGTCCATAAAATCACTTGTGAACACTTCAAACACTTGAAAGCGAAAGTCCATTTTGAGAGGAATGTCGACCTGTCCGACGATGGGTTTCTCGCAGGCGTTGCAGCATCCCTTCTGAGGGGTCTGGACTCCTTGGCGGCTCATGTCTGCCCGGAGGGATCCGAGCATATGCTCGAGAGAGGCGGGTTCTGGCTGCCGGGGGCTGCTGCGATAGTGTTCTTGCCACGCGCGCTTTTCGCGATATACGTGGGTTCCGCCTTCACCGCCTGCGCCGCTAACCTGAAAACAAACCAGTGTTACAAAGCCTTCACCAAACAAAATCTGTTTGAAGGAGGCTTCGCATCTTCTACTTAGAATTTAGCAAAGTCTAGAGTCTCAGTAAAAGATCGAAATATTCGCGATTCGCAACGTACGGAATGGGAACTGTCCGGTTGTGGTGGACTGGAGCGAATGCGATCCGAGTGAAATGTTTCACTATGTACTCTAATATTATAAGCTCGCGGCCCCTCCACTGTGATGTAACGGCCGGGACTATTTCTAGCCGCGGGAGGCGCGGGAGGACGTGCGAGCGGGACGGCCGCGCTGGAGAGACGCCTGCTCGCGCGGCTGGAAATAGCCGTGGCCCAAGAAAGGAGACTTGTAAATATTATAATAAACGGAAAATCTGGCTTCTGTGGTGCAGTGTGCCGAACTGGCCGTGACAGCGAGCGATACTAGGCCTTAGGGCGATTACTCAGCTCAGCGACTATAGAAACCGCAACTCGTAAAATCGAGTGAAAATTTTCAGCCCAAGCGACGTAGTATATACAACGGTTTCCGCTGAAAATTCTGTTTTCATGAATGAGAATTAAGTTGGAACGAACTAAACAGCTTTTAGAAACATAAAACGGAGGGTTTACGTTTATAATGATGTCAGTAATTGTTTTCTTGGCAAGTATCTCCGATAATGTATGCTCGCAATGTCACGCGCGTACGCGTTACAAGACTTGTAATTCGGCTACGTAATTTTTATTTGTGAGTTGTATTCGTAACACTGGAAAAACGCATATTCATAAAATTAAAAATCAAAATAAAAACCTTATGTAAGTCCTTGATTTCACTTTATATATTTTTGAGAAATTAACCTCAAATAGCAAATATTTTGGGCAGCTCATCTATAATTTATTAACTAATCCTTTGTATTGATTAGCTGGCATCAAACATCGTATTTATTAATAGCAATGACAAAAGTTCTGTGCTGTTCTATTTATCTATTTAATCCGCTCAATGGCGTTGTTTTGTTTTAGTATATCCAATTGTTGGTCTATTTAATGTCTCATTCGCAAAATTTTAAGCGGGCGTATCTGTCACTAAGCTTTGTTGAAAGTAACACAATTTACATACAAAAATTTAAATCAGTAACGTCAGTCATTTCGCGCCGTAACTTTTCTGATCGTAGCAAAACCTTCCAAAAACAATTCATATTCCTATATTGCATTCACAATATTCTATATTTATATCAAAACTAAATTTCCATGTGTAATCTTTACTAATATTATAAAGCTGAAGAGTTTGTTTGTTTGTTTGTTTGGTTGAACGCTCTAATCTCAGGAACTACTGGTTCGAATTAAAAAAATATTTTTCTGTTGAATAGTCCATTTATTGAGGAAGGCTATAGGCTATATTACATCACGCTATGACTAATAGGAGTGGAGAAGCAATGAAAAATGTTGCAAAAACGGTAAATAACCCGGGTGAAACCGCGGGGCACAGCTAGTATCTAAATACTGATGGAACAACCCTGGCTCATAGCGCAATAAACCAAGCACTTGAACAGTTCGAAAGTGAAACCTGTGTTTTAGTAGCCCAGTAGAAGAGTTGTCGTTCAAATTGTGAAAGGTCGTGGATTTGAGCCCAACATGAGACAAGCTGCTTTTTTTAAAGTGCTATTTTAATCTTGATATAAATATAGCGTTGAATGCAAAATAGCAATTTAAAATAAGCGGTCCGCTCCTCTGCGTTTCAGAAGACACGTTAAGCCGTACATTTCGAGTGTTAACGCACGAAGGCAGTTGTTACCACGGGCCCAACGTGGTGGAATTACGGTTTTATGTCTTTATGTAATACTGTTAATTTGGAAAGTCTATTAGCGACTGCGGTTGCGATGACTCCACTGTCTTCTTCTGATCAATCGCCTTCATTTATCGCGTCATATTGGAACCAAATATTGCATGCTTTAAACGGAGTCCTTTACATCGGTGGTTGCGGATCTTTCCGCCACCGTCATCTAAGCGAACTGTTGCGTGAGAGTTTTATGATACTGAGCCGGCAAACAAGCATCGTGGTGGAAAGTGGTTATCGCATTCCATGGATTCTGACCATTAAATTTCAGTTCTAATGACTCTATGTCCTGTAATTTCACCAGAAGTGCTTGGTAGCAAAAATAGGAATTAAGCTGCTCGCCATCCAGTCGTATCCTGCACGGAAACCTTCCACCAGGGTCTCGATTCTGATAATTAAATATGTCGCCATAACATCAATGTTTGTAGCATTGTTGTGTTCCGGCAGCCAGAGATAAGATAGCCAGTGCCTCACTAGTTGAGGTTCCCGGGTGAAGTGCGCTTCCATCATTGGCCTTATCATCACTTAACATCAGGTGAGATCAAAGCACTGTACTTACCCGTAAACAGTAACGGTGGCCTGGTTTTGACAGTTTTCCCATAGTTCTAATGTCAAAATCAGGTTATCATCGACTTAATATTGAGACGTCATTGAACTAGCAGAGTTGACGCCTAGGCTGTAATCCTCACCTTGAAGTCTGAGAGCGACGCCATCAAGTCGTCGAGCTCCCTGGTGGCGCTGGAGGCGTGGTGGTGCGTGACCAGCGGCGCGGGCGG
Source organism: Eudonia mercurella (assembly GCA_963082485.1). NCBI lineage: Eukaryota > Metazoa > Arthropoda > Insecta > Lepidoptera > Crambidae > Eudonia > Eudonia mercurella. Next base: position 18,334,157 of record OY720030.1, on the reverse strand, counting down.
CTGCAGCGGCGGCGGCGGCTGCGGCTGCGACGGCTCCACCACCGTCTCTTGGACGGTCACCGTCACCTGCCGCGTGCCGGGACGGGGCAAGCTGCCGGACGTGGGTACGGGTGACGTTGATGCTCGCCTGTCAACAATCACAAGTTTCATTAGGAGCTCGATATTCGTCATCTACTCACGCACACTGGGTTTATTCTTGAAAATAACACTCAAGGTTGATTGGGATGACTTTTAATGCCTTTTGCAGGACAATTACACTGTATTACAATATATAAAATATAGTTAAAACGGAGCTACGAATATTGCGTGGTTATACACAATGGATGCAGAGAAGAGAGAGCAAACGATATATATGTACCTCTCTTTCGCACGAAAAAACTATTATAAATGCAAAGGCATTATTGTTTATGTTGCCAACAGTCTGCTATTGCTAAAGTAAAGCAACTTTCGCAACAGTCTGTCATCGGGACCGGTCACCGTTGGTCTCGGCTGCTTTGACGTTCGTTCAGAACGACTTATGGCCCGTTCGCCACGTCGTGTTTCCATCATTATGGAAGGCGAATTAATCTATATGCTGCCCCTGGGTAAAGGCCTACATCATCGATACCAAATCAAAATGTAATGAACAAATCAATTCATCACAACTGATGGGTATAACCTTTCCCATCATGGTTGCTAAATGCGGGTTGGTAGATTTTAACTAGTATTTTTTGACAACAACCAAAACTAATGGTGTAACGTGGCGCTATTTTAAATTGGTCACCCGTCCGGTGATCTAGCATGACAAAAGTTGCTTAACATTGCACTGAGAGCTCCACAACGGTAACGTTATTGCAATTTCAATCTATTTCAGTCGGTAGTAAAATATAATTAAAAACAAAAGCAATGGTTATCTCCTTCCCAGACATTAATTAACGACAAATGTACAAATTAATCTACGATTCTATGTTGTAAATAATGCCGACGTTATGTTATGAATGTTAAAAATCGCAGGGCAGCTGCGACAGGTCTCTGTTAGCATATAAATACTAATTACGAGCGGAAACGTGCGCGCACGCGTGGACGCCCAGCCAAAAACAATTAATTTACAATGTGCTCTTTGACTTTCTAGTACTAACTAATAAATAATACAATTTAAATATCAAGGGCTTCACCACAGTTTATTAAGGTTCTACACCGCCCTGAGGTCTGGTTATCATCATCATCAGCTCATTTTTATGTCCTCACTGCTGGGGCACGAGCCTTCCCTATGGATGGATAGGGAGAACGGACCATAAACCACCACGCGGGCCCAGTGCGGATTAGTGGTTGTTAACGACTGCTAATGCAGCCGGGACCAACGGCTTTACGTGCCTTCCGAAGCACGGAGGAGTTCGAGATGATACATTTTTGGTCACCTTATGATAACAGGCTATGTGGAAGTTGCTTAACCATAGCAATCGCAGACCAGGCGTTAACCAAACGTTAACCACTGCGCCTGGTTTGCGATAGGTCTGGCTAACTTCTCAACAATTTGTGTTTTTGCTTTATAGGAAAAATGTATGTGGAGAGTCCACATAAATTTTTCTTCTACATCGTCCTTTTCCCTCGTTTGCAATTTGTGTTCCTAGAATAGTTACGGATTTACCAAAGAAGCTTCTAAAAGATGATGATGCTGACATTCCTTGATACATTTTAACCATTATTTTCAGCCTTTTTTTGATTCTTTACAAATAAGCTTTGACTTCACCTCACCAGGGTGCTTAGTGTGAGTATTGTTAACTGTCCGTATTCATTCGATTACGTTTACGAAAACGACAATTAGTGTGGCATTGAAGCAGCGCCTCCTGGCGACATACAAGAAGATTTAAAATTTTACCATACAAATTCTCGTTTTCGTAAACATGATCGAATGGCGAATGAAACTCACGTTACGACCTGGTAGGCTACTCTTGACGCAAACTCAATCTCAATACAATTCCAATGCGAATAATATGTATCGATATTGGGATAAGTTTCGCAATTTCGGAACGCCCCATCTCGATAATAATTTGTTCACTCAATTTCCACGCAATTTAATTGCAATGTAGTGCTGTTATCGCTTTTAATAGTGCCATTTGAATTTTTTAGATTTGGGATTGGAATTGTATTGAGATTGAGTTTGCGTCAAGAGTAGCCTACCTGATGTTAAATGATGATAGGACCGAAGGTGTAAGGGTTATTCACCCGGAATGCTTAACTACTCCTCACTTGCTGACTATCTCTAGCTGCCTCTGTGGCCTTGTGGTTAAGATATCGATTCCCAGCGGGGGATATATTCTGCTCAGTGCGATTGGTAGGAGCTGCATGGCTAGCTACCACCATCCTATCTATGTATGTCTATAATAGTAAGAGATTAAAGAAGCCAATTTTACTTTTTATTTTTAAGTGCTAACTGCACTGAAGCGGAATTTAATATTTATAAAATACAGTGAAAAAATTTAACGCCCACCCGACCCAGCCAGGAATCGAACCTGGGTTTTCCGTGCTTATAGCGGCACAGTGCCATCTATACATATAAGCACTCAAAAATTAAAAAGCAGTGACAAAATTCACCGCTTACGTCAGCCTTCCCGGTAGCATAGCGGTCAGTGCAGCCGCCCGGTTTGCGAAAGACCCAGGTTCGATTTCTGGCTGGGTTGGGTGGGCGTTTAATTTTTTCACTGTATTTTATAAATATTTAAAGAAGCCAGTTTTATAATAGTTGAGGGTTCAGGCAAAGTGCGCTTTCATCTTTAGCCTTCTCACAGGAACCATAAGGTGAAATGAAGGCCAATACGTTTCCAGTTTACACATTGCGGAAAAATAAACGTTGCGTCATTGGGGCATAAGTAGGTGTCTCGTCTCTAAAACAGTTCAAACTTCTATTAAAAGTTGACGCAAATTCAATCTTGTCAACACGGCCTGGAAATAAACTACAATATTATAGATATTTATTACGGCGAAACTAAAACCAGAGTATAACAGCCGACGCACAAAAATAATCTGTAGCGGAAAACATAAATCAATACTGGCGTTCGATCATAAAGTATCCAACTCTTAAAAAAACAGGATATGCAAAATGTTATAATATGCGTTTGTTATTACACGATTATTTTCTCTGTATCCGAAATAGCATCGACCTTAGACTATGGAAGCGTGAATCTTGAGAAACAACAAACAGAAATGTTAACTTTGCTAATACTACCACAGCACAGAATAACTAATAGTACTACGTTTACTAAATTTTTTTTTTACCCAGCTCGGCAAATGACTCCATTCCCCCTGAAACGGGGTTCAGACGCGAGGACAACTGGTGCAGCGTAAAAACAACGCAGCATCAGTCACCTTCACCCTGACGGCACACAAGGTGCCTTTACATACATTAGATATACGTACATTTACTTTGTACCACAAAATATGTTACTACATGAGCGAATTCTGAAACGTCATCATCCCCAATATTCAACACATGAGCATAATGTTGTTTCCAATCTTTCCACTTTTGAGACAATGTTATCACAAACTTGCCAAAAAATAAAAGCTGGAAATAAAATTCATATCATTACGTAAATCAATATAAGAATTACGCTACACTCAGAATAATGGGACTCTATTTTCGTTAAAATAATAATACGAGGAAAAGATTTATATTATGTATATTTCAATCGTAGTAGTCATAGTAGGCGGCTATAGTTACAGTTATGTTAGCCATGAATCCGTGCTTTGCTGGGATACTTAGAGGACAAACAACACTGTACAGGAAAATTATCATAGTTCATACGATGCTTCCAAACTATATATTGTGGAAAAAAGACAAAAATTTGCGTAAAATTATATGTAAATAATTATTACTCTATATATACTGTGGCTATTTGATACATATAAATACTTAAATTATCGTAAATACTAATAGGACATATTAATGAAAGGAAATTAATAAGTACGTAAGTCATAATTAAAATATATAAAAGAGGTTGATGTTGAGATTGATACTAGACTCTATACGACGTTTGGTTTAATAATGATTTTACGTGCTACTAGCTAGCACACGTAAAGGGTATGATTCCTCTAGCAAGTATTTTAAAAGTTGTTTAATTTCCAAGGGGTAGGTAGTATTTAAACAAAATAGAGTGTAAATATTCATGATCAGAATTAGAATATTGAAAATTTTTTTTTTTCAACACGGCACGGACGGTAGTTGTTGACATTGAATGGGCGCCTTTGGCTTTCTAAGTAAAAAAGTAAATAGTGTTGAATAATTTCGGCGGGCTGGTTAGAACCACGATAGCTCAATTGGGAAAGCACCTGACCCGGTATGTCAGAAGGGTGCAGGTTCAAATCCTGCTCGTGAAAAACTTTTTCAACATTTGAGTAATTTGAGTTGTAATTTGTTTCGCAACAAAATTTGCGTTAAAATTATATTAACAAAACAAAAACATTTTAGAATTAGAATGGTCGACAGTATACCTATGGTCAAACTATCCTATTTGCGTAGTAACTCGTAGTTACCTACAGCTTAGGTGACTATTACTAACAACGGGCGTTTCTGACGCAGTAAGTTCACAAGTGGGCGAGCGTTACAAAAATACGCGTTTCCACACGGCACGCGGCGTACGCGCAAGATAATGTTTACGGGCCACCCCGCTCTATGATTGATGAGATTACAATGGCGGCATTGAAGAGCTGTCGTGTGTCAGTGGACTGAGCTTGACAATTTCACCATAGTCCTAATGACAAATGAAAGGTGCGTAAAGTTGAGTAAATGTCACTGGGATGGACTGCTTATGCTCTATTAACATAAGCAGTCCATAAGCGCTCTCCCGAGACACGTTCATGCTACAAGCTAGCCAGGACCATGGGTTGGAGTCTTTATGTTGTTTGTCTTTCAAAATCAGGCTACCGACATACTGTTGAGACGTTATTAAATGAAAGATGGTGTTTTATAACTTTACAGCAGGACAACCAATGAAAATGTAGACCACAAGTCGTGCTTGTTAACGCGATCATCAAAGAAACACATCAAAATGTGGGTTTTTTTTATGGTTGGTATATTTATGTTATATCATTCTCGATATAAATAACTAAAGCATTATAAATGCCGAACGTAATATATGTATTTTTGATTTTATCTCTATCCTGAGTATATTTTTTGTTATATTTAATTTCATTTAAATTTTGCTATTTTCAATATTGAAGGTCTCTAGATCTTTTTGATATAGCGTAAGTTTTGCCACACTCATTTAAGTGGCGATGGTGACATTGACAAACAATAATATTGGACCAGTTTACCATATGAAACTGTATTAATATAAAACATATAAGGAAAATCTATGTAATATCATACATAAATATTATTAAGTGGTATAATAACTGCAGTCAATAATTTTAGAATGTGCTCGCTCATATATAACATCTCATTGTTTCAAAGTGATTATGTTTTACAGTCAGGCCGTCAGACGCAGCGCACACATAAATATAGTAGATATATTATGAGTAGGCGGCGCCAAAACTTCAATACGACTCGCCTTGAAATCAATCTAAAGGGAGAGCCATGACCGACCAACTCAGTTTAAATCAAATAAATTGTATTTTTACTAAGAAAACAGACTTTAAACATAAAAATATAGTAATTATATTAAAAATGAAAACTATAATAAGTAAGTGTGTTTATAACACTATTTTGATCCTAATTGTATTTGATTTGTAACTTGTTATTACGCAAATATATCACTTTGTGTAGGGATTTAAATACCCTAGAGAAGTGTTTAATCGAACAATCTTAAATTTTAAACAAAAATATAGCAATTATATTAAAAATGAAAACTATAATAAGTAAGTGTGATTATAACACTATTTTGATCCTAATTGCTTACGTAATATACGTATTTAAATATATTACTTTGTGTAGGGATTCAAAGACCCCTAGAGAAGTGGTTAATCGAACAATCTTAATTTTTAAAGAATTAGACGATCTTAATTTCTATACCCTTATTGGGATGAATAGTTGTTTTATTTTTACAAAAAATAAAAAAATAAAAAATTTAATGTTTCGGCACCTAGATCGCAAACTCCAGTCTTATTGACGACGACGGCCCCAATTTCTTTTATACAAATTTCTACAGTTGTTAATATTTTCCCGACGTAGCAGAAGCAGTACATTTTGCACACGCCTGTTTCTTGCAGGGGAATGTTGCATTAGATAAGTCGTATAAATCCGTCAACCTTGTTCGGCAGCTTTAAATAATTCATTGAAGCGAGCTTCAAGATGTTTTCATTAGTTTACAGACTTACCTACAGTAACATCTTATACTCCAGGTTGGCATTCGATAAACTTGCTAACCGGCGTTCGGTTTGCGTTTTTGCAAGGTAATCGCAATTGCAGCTTCAGATGGACGATCAAATTAATAATAACTTGAGCTCTTTCCCGTGCTTCATAAGGGACGTTAAACCTTTGATCCCGGTTGTTGCCGTTAGATAGCAGCTGTAACAACCAGCAACCCGCATTGAACTAGCATGCCATAAATGACATTTTGAACCAATCTCCCCATGTGCTACTGTCTTAAGAGACTTGAGTCCAGGAGTGCAACTTTTGTAGGCTGATGTATAATGTATATTAGAGGTGATTGGTATGGCGAGGGTCAAGACAACGTACCCATTGGTGACGTCGGTGCTGAGCTGGTCGAGCAGCGAGTCCACTGTGGGCCTCGAAGATGCTGGACTGGTGGCGCCGTTGGTTCGCGCATATCCGTCTGTCACTGCGAACAAATAACATACTTATTTTTTTTTAATTCCAATATTACAGAGTAAAGTAGAGTTCGATTGACGCTTTGATTGACTTGGTTTGAATTTCAGGTTTCTTAAGCATAGATCTTAATTCTTTTTAATTTTACAAAAGCATTGAACATCGATCCACTTTCTCTTGCGACTGCTATAGGTGAGACTGTGTCGAGTCAACGCTGGTTAAAAAGCGTAATAGACTACATTGGTTATGAAATCCAGAGTCTCAGTAAGAGAAGTCGCACGTATCGTAAAGTGTTAAGCCGTTTATCAATTGTTCATTATTTAAAGTTACTGGTCTACTAGTAGTAAATGCCTCATGACATCTCACACGAGCCCGTTACCACGATAAAAAAGTATCCTAGAATCTATCCCAAAGTAAAAAGTGTCTTAGTCCGGGTCATGGTCTGTCTACGTGCAAAATTTCATCCAAATCCATTCTGCCGTTCTCAAGTGATGCGCTTAAGAAAGAACAGCATTTCATTTTTATTTACAGTTTAAACCTAGTTTAGTTTTTAAGTGTTGGGTTACACCAAATGCGTTGAAAATCAAAAATATTTTAGGGAAAATTTAACACTAAAAACGCGTAAAATAAACATTAATTAAATTGAGTTGTCTTAATTATAAGGTTATATATGAAACTAAGAAAACGACAGTAAAAGTCATGTTTACACTAATACAAAAACAAATTCACGGCCCGAGGTGTGAGTTTGAAAATAAAAGCGTTTTCACTAATTAGGAACAGGGCCAAAAATAATTATTTTATTCGCGTTTCGTGCGGCGGCGGGAGTAGAACAGGTGGGCTGGTATTGGGATTACCACGATTTGGTAAACACCAGGACTAATTACAATTATTTATTATAATAAACATAAAACAACTTTTATTTTATTTTAAACCTTACAATAAGTATATTTGTTTAAATAATTTTAACGTAAATTTTGTTGCGAAACAAATTACAAAAACACATGTTGAAAAAATTTCCACGAGCAGGATTTGAACCTGCACCCTTCTGACATACCGGGTCAGGTGCTCTCCCAATTGTGCTATCGTGGTTCTAACCAGCCCGCCGAAATTAAAGGGAAGGAAGAAGAAGAAGGGTGCAGGTTCAAATCTTGCTCGTGAATTTTTTTCAACATTTGTGTTTTTGTAATACGTATATTTGCTAATTTAAAGACAGGTAGCAAGAACATACACAAAATTAAAATTTACAAGCTACAGTGTTGTCTTATTTATAAGCTGCCACGACATATTACGAGTATATGCAACTAAAATATTATTATATGAGTTGGTTTTCGTTTCTTTTACATTTCCTTTTTGTTTAAGTTCTCTGCAGTAATCACATAAATAAGCTACATAAATCTGAAATTAAGCTTTTTTAACCGATATTGTCAAAATACAATTGTGACGCTAATTAATATATCAGTAAGCTGCATTTTGAGTTCACAAAGTCATCGCCATGCAGTTTATTAAATAATTATAATATAGGTACCAGACAAGTAGTGTATAAACCTATTCCAAAACTATGCAATAACACGAGTTACATAGTAAGATAAACGAACTATAAAGTCCTTAAATAACGTCCACGATTTGCAGCGTACGCGTTTGGGCTTGACACTCAAAACGAATGCCAAGTGCGAGCGATTGTGGAGACAATTCGAGTCAATGATGTAAACACGTGCTCGTTCACGTACGCGCATTATTGCGTCAACGGGACACGACAGCGCGGGAAACAGATGTGCTAAAGGAAGGACAGGAAAACTCGGTCTCTGAACAGATGTTTACGGCGCTCAACATTGTCTCATATAAATATATTTCTTTATAAACCATCATGGTCATTATTATAACAGTAAAAATGTGCGCATGCGCATGTTGATAATATCCGATATTTTAAAAAAACTTGGTAATGATGTCGTTTGAATATATAGTGTCTGCCCCGTTTTTATAGTATGTGTTATACTATAATACATATAATAAATTTGCTATTAATATCAGAAATAGCTCGCTAAGTTCTCTTTAGACAAGGTCAAAGATTTCTCAAAGTTAAGGACAGGAGGACAGTGAATATCTTAAGAGTCGGCGTCATTTTCACGGTGACAATTTTAAAATACATCATATAATATTAATGCCGAAAGATTCAGTAAGGTCAAACCTATTTCCCTAAAGTACAGTGTTGATAAATGAGACTTTGAATTAGTGTCAAATATCTAAATTTTAGTGTCAGCAGTTTGTGCCAAATGATGTTGAGGAGTATATAAGTTTAGATTTACTGACGAGTGATTTATATTTTTGAAAGATGTTTTAAAAGGTGTAAGGAACTTCAGCCAGCGGTTTCGCTCGCTTAAAATTCGGTCTATTGTGAATTTCCAAAAGAATGTGTTGTTTTAAAGCAATCAACTGTTATTTTCTATTATGATAGAGATTTAGAATTAGTACAGTAAGTATGAAAGGATGGGTACTATATGTTGCATCTATTTAAAAACATCTTAGAGACGTAAAGGTCCCTATCTGCCCATAGACCTTATAAACCTATTGACTCATCCCCTTTTTCCTTAACTCCACAGATATAGTTATTATAAGAAAATATACAGCCACAGTTGGCAATGCTACGTAAGATATTTATCAAAATGAAATCTTCATCACCAAAATCTCTTCAAAACCAAATTAATGGCACAAGCGCAGTTTACGAGTGGAACTATCAGAGTAGGTGCATTTGCTTCGCTCTATTTCCGCGAGGTCGGAAGATGGTGTCAGAAATTAGAATCCATGCCAACACTAACATTCAACTAGTAGTTTAAGATCTTATGACACTAAAACAACATTCATCATAACATTTTTACGTCATGTCTACGCTTTTCAGCTCACTGTTTAGAAAGTGAAAAAGCATTATATTTCATATTATAAATTTCAAAACGTAATTTATTTTATTTTAAATAGACTATAAATCTCTATGATACAAAGACTGCCTGAAGTGACACTATCAATTATAGAAGAGTAACAAGCGTTACACATTTTTTGTCATATATATGATTTTTACTTCACAACGGTAAACAGGTAAACGGTAAACATTCATTTAAATACTAGACGGTAATGATAAGCGCATTTCATACGGAATCATTAATTACTGAGAAACTAGCCATCATAAATATAACCGCATAGTCAATACAAAATGAACAATGAAAATACCACAGTTACCAACGTTCCATTGCAACTTTCATATTGTTTCATGAGGAAGAGCATTACTGAACTTTAAATTGTAAGACGTTTTTATTATTTTACATATAAGATGTCTACTACTAAATTAATAACATGAGTGAGCTGTTCCCTTAATCCTGACATTGCTTGCATATACTTGATAAGCATAATCAAACGAAAATAAACTTAGGAAAAGCAATCATAATGTCTGGAATTAAAAGCTGTTTATTTAAATATGCTGATTATGCTGTGTGTCCGGTGACGCTGAAATTGCCGCCTGATACAATCAGCAAACTCTTTCGAAAAAAAGCTGTGCCGAAATAAAGATTTAATTACTCCTCTCGAGCCCGCAAGTGCCAGCGGCCATTTTAGGGCCCACGATCACTAATTGTTAATCTAGCTATATGACCGTTATGAGTGTGGTGACGTTATTAATATGGTGTATTTACAATTATGTGGGAAGATATAATATGTAATCTATCATCTTTCTTATTTTGTATAAACCATTAATAGTTTAGTCATTAAAAGATGGATTCAAACGGTCGCGTGTCTGGAATCCAGTGATTAGTCTTGTTAAAAACCGCTTTGTTTTGCTGACGACATGAAAATATTTAGAGAAATTTTAACTCTATCTGATGTATCCGACCTTCAGTCTGATTTAGCTCGTCTGGATAATTACTGCAAACAGAATAAGCTGGACCTCAATCCTACTAAATGCTCAATCACAACATTCAACAGGAAAATTAACAATGTTCCATCGCAGTACATCCTCAAGTCATATATTACACAAGAATTCTGTTGTACGGGATCTAGGAGTCCTACACGATTCAAAGCTCTCATCGATGGCCATATTGATGCAGTAGTCAAGAGAGCTTCCAGAGCCAGTTTCAAAAATATTAAAACATTAACGAATTTGACTGATTATATCAGATTGACGTGTATATCTTGTAATTTGACTGTAACTTTGATATTATTTTTAATTTTTTTTTTGCATGATTTTACTTACATATCTAAACTAGAATTTACTAATTTGTTTCCTTTCTTGACATCATTGTATATTGTAATAGTATGACTTGTCGGCGTGTTGGATTAATCTGTAAGCCGGCAGGTACAAATGGAAATAAATAAATAAATAAATAAAATTAAAAATATTATATTGTACCTTCGTAAGAAGTATCTTAGAATGGGTCAGAGATATAGAACCCACGATATTGTTTATTTTCTCAAAATTGTAAATAATATGATTGACTGTCCTGAACTCCTCTCCAAAATTAAGTTTATCACACCTACTAGATCGCCTAGACACTACACTCCCATTCATATACCATTCGTTTTTAGTTATTTAACGTAAATGGATCTTCATTATTATGCTTGTTGTTGTCGCTACAATTGATAGGTATTGGCTTAATCACCCACGCTTGCCAAAAGCGGGTTGGAGATCACAAACCCGGCTATGTATCGGAAAATCCGAAACACTTTGCCCGAACAGGGAACCCAGGACCTTCGGGTTTCAGACCGAGCGATTTGCCACTCGGCCACCGAGACGTTAGGGGGTAGACAATAGGGGGTATCTTTATGTAGTGTTTTAAAATCATCATCATCATCATCATCAGTCTACACACGTCTACTGCTGGACATAGGCCTCTCCAAGTGTACGCCACTGAGCATAAAAAACCAAAAAACCAACAAGTGTTGTCAATTATTCCGTCGCTGGCGTACCATGCACGCATGCATCGTCGATTTTAACCGACTGTGGCGGTCAAAAAGTTTAAAAGACTCACCCGTCCTTTCGTTGTACGCCGCTTTGTCCGCATAGTTGCCGTACCGGGCGTTGCTCAAGTCGTCGAGCAGCGTGTCCAGCTCGGACAGGTTGCCGCGTCCGGTCGTCCGGCCGTAGCCGGACTGTCCGGTGTTGTAGGAGGGCGTGTGGCCACCGTAACTCGTCTGGTTGCCGGTGTACGTCTTCACTGGTATTGTTCTCTCTATAGAGTTTGTGTTCTGGTATGTGGGCTGTGGACAACAATAGTAAATTGATTTTTTGAGTTTTCGGTTAATAAAAAACATAAGTAGGTATAGGTAAAAACTAACGCACGTACAGTGTTTGTGTGTCTGTTTCGGTAAAATTAACAAACATTATTGTTAACCGTATTAAATTAATTTACTTAAATTGATAGTATTGAAAATATAACATTAATTTTTTGACGCCATATTTTAGTTTTGTAATAATTTTAGTTTCTTTAGGTTATTCATTTATATTGAATACCTATTAATAAGTATTTATTAAAGGGATTCTGGTTGAGAAAGTTTTCTATGTTAAAGAATATTTTTATTGAGTATTATTGTATTATTTAGAGAGATATATTATATGTTAATAAAAAATAATGTAACATAGATTTTTCTTATTTGAAATCTCAAGATAAATATGTATAAGTATTTAACTAAAAAATATTTTTTTTCGTTACAAAAAGTTCCTAATGCCTATTTTTGTAACGAAACAATTACTGTCGGGAAATTGCAGTCAACTCTACTATAGCCCGTCATTTACAATGAAATCAGTTGAATAGAGTTTTGTGCAGGATCGAACTGCATCTTCTCGCAATATCAACATAACTATGTTTTATATCAAACAAATTAAACCTTGTGCCTAACAAAAACAATACCGTAAGTAAAAAAGCCATGCTATTTGTTGTATAACACTTGTGACCAGTTGTTGGCACGGGCGCAGCAGTCGAAGGCCGGCCGTGAAAGCGCCCTAAATCATGGCATCACCGCTGGCTGGACACGGCTCGTTTATCATTGGCAGACGTATTTAGCGTATTCCATCATACTACTGTTTACTTTAAAGCGTATTTAGTCGATCGGACAGATGCTCGGGTTGAATACTGTATTTTCTGTACCATTAAAGCTGTTGAAATATTGTTCAAAAATAAATAAATAAATACAAGACATCGTGGGTTCAAACCACATAGCTCGTTAGATACAGTATTAACTTGAACCCATACCTAACACAAGGAAGCATATTATGTTTATAGTCAAAGTCAAAGTAAAATTTTTTTATTGAAATTAACTTAAAAAAGTGCTTTTGAATCGTCCAAACATTTTTTTACCCACGTCCCATTCAGGACGTTTATTTTTTAGCTGTGGAGAAGAATGGGCGCAAGAAACTCTACCGATTTAAAAAAGGAACGAAATTTACAAAAAAAAAGTATGTAGATCGCAAATATTGTTGCGAACAAATTACAAATTGAAAAAAGAGAAAGTGCTGAAAAAATTGCACGAGCGGGATTCCAACCCGCACCCCATGATATGCCGGGTCAGGTGCACTGCCAACTATGCTATCGTGGCTCAATCCAACTGATGATGAGATGGGTTAATAGGAAAGTTATTAAGTGTTAATAGTGCATTATTATACTGATCTTTAAAACTACTTTACTAGAACGCCTAATCTAATGTGAAATTGTATGGCATATTGTATATTCGACGACCTCCTTGGTCGAGTGGCTTGCACACCGGTTTTCATGGTGTCGCCATCTCTGAGGTCCCGGGTTCGATCCCCGGTCGGATCAATTTAGAGATACCTGTTTTTCTAAATGGTTTCGGGTCTGGGTGTTCCCTATGTATAATAAGTATGTATTAAGTATATTAAGTATGTTTATCCGTTGTCTAGTTAACCATATAACGAGTTTCTTAAGGAAGCTTTTCTTGGGGCTAGATAATTGGTGTGAATGTGGGAAACATTTATTTATTTATATTTATTATTTATTGTATTGCAACTCTACTACTCTTCGTTTGTCACAAGAGGCTGCATGTCCAATTGTCTATGTCATAGAAATTCTCGTTTTCATTAACGGTACCGCATAGATAATAAAAGTCACACTAGGCACAAGTTTTTACTTGTATCAATATAATATATTCCTTTCTATACATCTTACTTCTTTACTTTCTATATAAGATACTAAGAAAGGATTTAAAAAAATCTTAAGATGAACGCTAGTATTATAATACTAGTAATAAGGAATGTATAGGATAGGTATAAACTTTAAATACAATCTATTCAATTACTTTTCATTTTAAAACTGTAGGCATTAACAAGTTAACACAATTAACAAAATTGGACAAGGATGAAACAATCAACGCTGCATCAACGGCCGCGTCTAAATTTAGTGCCGAATGAATGGAGACAGTCACAAAGAACACTTGTGTTTTCATGTCCACAATGAAAATAATATTCGGTCAATGATTTTGTGTTTCTTTTATAACCACACTCTTGGTGGTTTATGGCCCGTTCTCCCTCCCTATCCATAGAAAGGGCTCGTGCCCCAGCAGTGGGGACATAACATGAGTTGGTGGTGATGATGATGATGATGATGATGATGATGTGGATTGATCGTTGAGGATATTTGACAGTTTGTGGTGTGTGTACATGCGTCTCGTTTTTATAACTACAATAACATTGCAGTAATACTGCTATAAGGCGACCCCTAGACGCTCAGTAAATACTGTGATCCATTAATAAGTTAAATACTGATAAATTTAATTTAATTATCGGAGTGAACAAGATAGCCTACACATTCAGTATTTATCACGGCAGTATTGCAAAGTTTTTCGTACAGCTCACACGTGTGAAATGGATGCGTCAAAAACCATAGCTCGTGTGGCTATTATCTTGGCGATTGGTTTAAAAAGGCGAATAAAAAGGAACAACTCAGGCAGTACTTCCAAATTACTACTACTATAGGTTAGCCACCTATCTATCACAACATGGTATTAAGAAAGATAACTTGGAAGCTTGCAACCTTACTCGGAAACGCTATATTTAATTAATGTCTTTCATGAGTACAGTGAATTCTGTCCATAAAAACTTATGTATTCAATAATTGACTTAGTAAATTTTATATTATGGTATTGGTATTCATAACATTATTTGCATTTACAATAGGATTTTACAGAAAGTCTAAAGCATGAAATGCTGTCTTAGTAGTGACACCTAGTGAAGTCAGGGAGAATCTTGGAAAATTTCCAAAGTACTGCAGTCTCGAGATTTCACTGCAAAGTTCATGAGAAATACGTTAGGTGGCGCTACAGTGCACTGAAAACTTATAATCAGCAAAGATTCTTGATTTCAAAAGACACATTTCTTCCAAAACACAATGATTTTATTGTACTTTTATAATTTTCTATTTTTTACCATCATACATGTCTATAGGTTGTAACAATAAACCATAAATAGCTCCAGGATTTCTGAAAAGTTTGCTGTTTATTGATACATCGTATTTATTTGTAATAGTACTTTCCATGTATTATGGACAGTCAAATGTTTGATAAATTAATAGAGTATGTGACATAATCCTGGAACAGTGGATTACGTAAAATCCAAGGCACTTACGAATTCCCTACTCTAACTGCGATGGCTACGATGACACATAACATAAGGAAAAAGTAGATGTGAAACTTGATACCTGTATCATTATTGGCATGGTACCTGAAGTAATCTATACTATTGCCGAACACGCTTGCCTATCCGGTACGATCGTGAAAGTCAAGCGACTTTCGCTATACTCGGCCTCCCAATGGGTGATAAATTATCCTAAGCTCCTCTATGCTTTGCCTTCGTCGTCATTCTACAAACGTCCACTGCTGGGTGCAAGCCATCCTACATGAACATTGGGAGGTCAGGCCATGACCCACCATGCTCAATGTGAGTAAGTAGCTATCTCTTTCTTTCAGTAAAAAACTATAGCTTTTATGTACTTCGCTCAGGTACCACTTTAAGGTTCTATTCTGCTGTCGCCGTAAGATAGTGGTGACCACTTACCACAACATCAAGAGGATAAGCATAGTAGTTACGTTACTTAGGCAGGTATGACCTAATATTTCCATGTGCTACGTCCGAGTGGAAAAAAAGCCAGGAGGTTAGGAGTGCGTCATTTTAATATAATATTGATATCAGCTTACCGAACTAGGTTTATTGTAGTCTGTGCTTATATTCCTAGAGCCGTTAATGGACCCATAGCCAGTCGAGGTGGGTGAGGAGAGGCTACCGCCCGGCGAGCTCAGCCGTCCCGGGGACGCGCCCCGGCCCGGTGACACCGTCCGGCCCGGAGACACGGTGCGCCCGCCAGGCGAGCCGGTCCGGCCACCAGGGCTGCCGACGCGGGCGCCAGGATTGATAGAGTTCTGTAGGTCCGCCAGCAAGGCATCTGGAATCAATGAGAGATAAAATGGAAACATGTTACAGAATTGTAGCACTGGACATTATAGTGGCAGTTAGAGCCTGACTGTTATTGGAGAATGGCATTCGTTTACAGCCACCAAATCACATTGAATCAGAGTGGTAAATTATGCTGTACATGGGGTATGGTTTTATCCACGTGTGGAGACCTGGTCCAGCAGTAGATAGTTAGGCATTTTTAAGTTGATGTTGATATTTTTAACGGATTTTTTGTTTTGTCAACAGCTGCTTTTACCTAGTCTTTACAGAGTCACCTGTACAGTGATAATAAGTGATGACAATTGGTCGAAGGCAATGCCGAAGACAAGTCTTTAAAAAGTTTATTCAAACATGTTTACTAATAAACTTCCCTAAGTATTTTATAGACCAGCGAAGTGGACTTGATAGATTAAAATGAGAGGAGATACTTTAGACGTGGTTCATTTTTCGTGCCAGAAGACTTACAGAACCTGTGGTCAGAATATTTATAGACTGATGGTGAAATCAAGATAATAAAATGATGAAAAGATTTTATGTTAGAAATTCCTCTATTTCAGCTTTATCAACAGGAATTTTATCTGGTACTGGAAACATAGCTAAATAATTAAACCAGCAAATCGTTACGCTTAAAGATAAACTTTAAAATTATTGACAAGACTTATGACCCTGTATTACAACAAACATAAGAAGCAGCATAACTGTATATAAAGATTAAAGAGGCCAATTAACAATAACGCAGTTATATCAATTTAATAGATACATACACAAACAGTCGAGTTTATCCGATGACATAAGTTTGTTTAAGTTGTCTTGTAATGTACGTGCAATTACTTTTGATATACCTATAACTGCACATCACTGGAGTTACTGTTAAAATAGTTCTTCATTTGAATATCACTACATAGTATAAAACAAAGTCGCTTCCCGCTGTCTGTCTGTCCCTATGTATGTATGCTTAGATCTTTAAAACTAAGCAACGGATTTTGATGCGGTTTTTTTAATAGATAAGGTGATTCAAGAGGAATCTTTATATGTATAATACATGCATAGAATTGGACCCGGTACTCAAGCGGACGAAGTCGCGAGCGAGCCGCTAGTTTGGAAATAAACGAACAACATGGAGCGTGATTTCATTCTCCTATTTATTTATAAGATAGGTTTACATTAAGCAGACAACTTACAGAACAGAAGCTACCTTTTGCGAGTACAAAAGAAATTTCAGCAACGTAGGACGGAACTTAAAGACCTATTCGACTTATGCAACTATCGATTCTACTATAACGATCCGAACAAGAACATACATTGGATTTTGCTTTTAACTTAACCAAGACAGCTAAAATCACAATCTGCAATTTTATTCTTTAAAATTGTCGTAAAACATTTGCCTGCCGGTTTGTATTTGCCAAATCTTCGACTTCTTGCCCTTGAAGACATGTTTGCCCAAAACTAGTTTGCATTTTGGAGTTCAACGTCTTTATAAACACTCTTAAAAGGAACGACTGTCTAATTATAATACGAAACTTGAACTATTAAGAGAGGAATCATTGTTCACTCTTCGCTCTTATCGGTCAGTGTTTAATATGCCTTCACGAGGCCCTTCAGAGATAAGGAAGTTAGTATGAACGACACATTTTTACATTAAATAATTTCAAATTCTATTCTACTAAATGGTAATTTCTTTTAAACATGAGAGTGTTTTTTACCAAGAGTGCATAACTAAATTGTGGTAGACCGATTTCCATATCCATACAGAAAATGTTTAACAAGATATAAATATATATATATATTGTAAGGAATCATACCTAGGCCTTCCACAGCTTCGAAGACCTCCGAATATTGCGTCTGCGCCTGAGACGGAGGTTTCAAATTTTGATGGGTTTTCAGAATTTTTCCATAAATGTCATCGTTCACCGTGTAATGAGTTCTCGACATTTTGATCCAAAAACGAAACTGATCCTTCCAAGTTATGTGTCACTTCGCAAGATACTGGCCGCGAGAGTTCGCAAGAACCGCAACAAAAAAAGGATTCACATCCGAGCCAAGGGCAGGGAGGAAGGGATTCTAAATTTAAATATAATATCCTTAGGCTGACTAAAGAGGCGCGGGCGGCTCAGATACCGACTAATGCAGTACTGATTCACCTTGAAGCGCAGACCGCAAAAATCGCTCGCAGCCTAACACATTGTTCACATGAATATTGCGATCATCGCATGAATTTGAAGCGCGTTGCTGGAGCGCTGTACGAGATGGATCGACGTCCGATTCATTTTGTGAATCAATGAAACAATCTTTTCTACGTCATTGTACGGTTCATGCATGTGACTTCACGATTTCATTACGGCAATGATTTCCTTAAATGGAACATAAAATTTTAAAAATATTTTTTTTTTGAAGTGAAAACTTCTTTAGCGGCGTTGTGCACTTTTTTTGGAATGGGTAAAAAATGTTAAACTCGCGTCAGGTCACGTGTCCTGATCGAAAATTCGTAAGACGGATGGAGAGTAGACAGCTGGCGCGACGTAATATAAATTTTAATATAACTTAATATAACTTTTTAATGTAATATAAATTGTCATGTTTGTGTACGATAGCCCAATAAATAAATATTGTATTCTACCACATAAATGAGAGTACTTTTATACTGATAATTAAAGCAATTCGTGCAAAATTATTCCCTAACCATTCCAAAATATCAAAATGCACAACGTTAATATTCAAGTTTTCACTTATGCCGGCACTCCCAGAGTGCAACCTGTCGTTTTTTTTAGGAATAACAACGATTACAGTTGCACGAATAAATAGTAAAAATAAGTCTACAAACATAGAAAATCTTAAACCCGAAATGATTCCTTGCGGGTAAGTACCTATATGTATTGTGGACGCTTTTTTGGTGGTTTGACTTCTTATGACGCCTGACTATTACCCATAATTTTATCTATATCTGTCGCCATAAAGGCAAGCAGTATTATTGTGTTTAATGATTTAAGAAGAAGACAGCCAGTTCCTCAGTGCTTCCAAAATCTGGTTCCAAAACCATCATCAGGTGAGATTTAAGCTAAGCTTAACCCATTCAATGCCGGACCCCGCACAAGTAAGTGGCGACAATTAAATTTCTATTGTGTCTGGTTTTGAGGCAGTCAAAGTGTTAATCCCGTTGTTAAATAATAAATATAAAAAAGTTAAGTAATATTGGTGATAGAAAGTTGTGCAGCGCTCACATCGCTTAAAGGTAGAACGTCATCAATGAGCGCTGACGCCGCATTCATTATCACCCAGCGTCATACGATGACGACGCCGCAGCGGAATTCGTCTCGTACATTAATGTGCTAACCCTCAACTTTATACTATGTATATATGTACTTTATACTATGTATGTACAGACACTTGCACATCAGACTACGTCTAATTTCTTCAATAAATGTTCAAACATATGCGATATACATAAAGTTAAGTTCTATTACGGAAATGTGACCATTTGTGGTAATCTGATGTGCTGCCTGCATGCAGGTAACATTCCTATGAAATAAATACAATTAAGTTAAAATGTTCAAATAATTTTTAACGCAAATTTTGTTGCGAACAAATTACAAAAACACAAATGTTGAAAAAATTTCCACGAGCAGGATTTGAACCTGCACCCTTCTGACATACCGGGTCAGGTGCTGTTCCAATTGAGCTATCGTGGTTCTAACCAGCCCGCCGAAATTATTCAACACTTTTTACTTTTTACTTTGGCTTTCAAAGTAAAAAGTGTTGTAGTTTTTACTTTCTGCATTTTATAAATCACATTTCAAAATTTAGGTATATTCTTTGCGACAAACTTTAGAGAACTATAACAAAATATGTTGTTTATTAAAATAATATGTAGATGTTGGCCATGATATTTAGTACCCAGTTGTAAATATAGTCTTATTTGAGCCGACGATACGCAAACAGATAAAGCGCCTACCAAATATCACGCAGCAAAGAGACACATCTGCGCAATTAGTTGGATTGTTTGTGAATCGTTTTCGCTAGGCGTTACACATTGCATTGGTATCTAAGCTAAAAAGCGGTTGGATAATTTATTTACGTTACAGTCACAGAACCAGAAATAGGAATATTAAAAAAAGACGTTAAAAATGGTAAAAATGTCGGAGCATAAAAAAATGTGTTAAATAATTTTGAAACACAGAGATTTGGTGACAGATAGTTATTAGATAAACACACAGCTGTAGAAACATCAAAGAGGTTAGGATATATGTACCTGTTTCAAGCTAGGAAATTCTAAATGTATTTCATGAGAAATGATAAGGAATACACAAAATGCTGCTAATTGCCAGATATAACTATAATAATATGAATAGTAACAAACAATACTCCAGCTAGCTTTAAGTATCCTTGAAAGAAGCAAAGGAGTAAAAAAACTCCTTTTCTCTTTATTTACCGTACGCAAAAGTAAGCCAAGTATCTGGGCTTTCTCCCGGATAGGAACTTAACACGCTTAAATCATTAAAAAGTTGTCCTGATCAGTTCCTTCTATGTCTGGGCCTTCTACCCTTCTTCGTATGTATGTATCTTTTCTTTGTAAATAACAGGTGTCTTACTTGCGTAATATTCGTCTCTACCATGTTTATTTTCTAACCTGAACTAGGTATTAAGAGCAGAAATGTATACCGACACACGTTTTTGCGTTTATTTATTACTTTTTTTATATTGAGCTTTCACGTTCAGTAGAGTACTACCAGTCAGTTCAAGGTCGCTCATAGACAACGTCTTTTCTAGCCTAAACCTTCCAAAATAGGGATTTAAAGTTCAAACCGTAGCTGTCTCATTTTTGTCAAAGGCATATAAAGATATAAATTTTATATAAGGTTTAACACCTTAGCCTACCATTTAGAATAACATATATCTCAAGCTATTACTAAAAGCACTGCTAACAAGTCTCCCCTGTAAAAAAACAAAGCAATTCTTTCAATATGATACGAAAGTAGTCCAATCGTAAAATATCACAAAATTACTATCTACTATTATGACATCGTACGACGTCTACGATGAATAATCATTGTAGTAACGAGATGTACATCTAGACAAGCGTCGAGTGTAAACAAACCGTATTGTAAGAATAGTGGGTAAAGTATCGTAAGAGCATTTGCGGCTAGAACCACAAGGTTATCAACAAGGTGACACTGCCTTGGTCAGAAAACCGCAGCTTTTGTGTGCTGTAAGCTGTAACACATTGTGCGGGCTTTTAAGGTTTTCACAAAGTTTTAAAATGCCTTTAGATGAAAAGGAAATTTAAAAAAAAAACAAATCTTTATCAACAAGTACTTCTGAAAGTCATACCAAATCCAATATTAGAGACAAAAAGCTCTATGCCACTATTGCGCAAGATTTGTTTACGAAGTCGGCTTCCGAACGCTCCACTGACACGCAACTGATATAGCGCAAGGCCGTACAATAAAAGCTACCTGACTCATTTGTGAATTAATCTAGCTGCTGCTGCTTACTTACCGAGGTATGCACTGAAATCGGTGAAGTATTTCCTCCAGTCTGTCGAAGCGACCTCTGGGGGATGCAACGGTCCCCGTTCAGCGCTGTACTTTCGCTCGAGCACGGGGGAGAACGAGACGGATTTGGGGGATGCTGAGCGCGTGCGCACGGACGCCATCCCTCTTTCCCAGGGTATATAAGGCGGAGCTGATCAAATTCGTGCACAGTCGTGGCAGCACCGCGACTCGGAGTAGACTGGTTATTTTCGGTCGTATGCTGAGTTATCTGAGGCGCGAGCGACGCCGGGTGATAGCGCGGTCGCACTGCGGGCTGGCGACAGAGTTACACGGCGTGCTATTCCCGTCAGGTGCTCATTTCCGCCGTTTCACAACTATCGCGAACTGACTTCGTTAACCTATTTCTATGGTTACGAGCGATGAAAAATTTGGGTCGAAAGCCAAATGATCATTTGAGACGTCAACGTCAATCAGCGGAATGAGAGTTACGATCAAATTCTCGCCATCTTGGAAATATAATGTCAACAGTCAATCGTGTGGTCGAAACCACTCAGCTCGTCGGAGGAGAAGCTGCTCTTGTTACGTCTACATGGTACGTGGAGTGGACTATGTAAGTTCGCATTTAAATGGCCGATAAGTGCCACGCATGCTTACATAACTGTCACGTCTGTCATGTGGGCGGGCGGCGCGCCGCGTACAAATTAACACATGACAGAGATTCAATGAAAGCTCTCGTGGTCATAGTAAACGAAAATAGGACTATCCTATAGTAAAATAATAAAGCTATCTATCCAAAATGACCTCAGCTTATTGTAGGATGCGCCAATTATAAATACATCGACATTGTGTATGTCGTGTCGTTAGAGTCGCGGTCGTTACAAATAGAATAGCAGGGTCAATTACTTTTAAGTACGCTTATGTGTACAAAATTAGTTTTTTTGCTTTAGTTTTGACGTCGCTTTAAGTTTAAGTATAATTATATAATTCTTCATTATCTAAAACCTCATACAAATACTTTAACTACGCGGGTTATTATAGTCTTTATTTTGTTGCCCATCTAGCTAGACCAAAAATAAAAAATCTGATCAAATTATAGTGTTACTTTGTATCGCAAATATTATTTACGATATTGTAAAACTATGTATGTATTGTAAGCTTAGTCTATACTATTGAAGAGGTAACGTTTGTGACTATGGTTTTTTGTTTGTTTGTCGGGGGTAATCTCTGGCATTACTGGTCCAATTCCTAAAATTCTATCACTGATAGAAAGCTACATTCCTTGCGAGTAACATAGCTAGTTATATTTTATTTTGATACAATAGTATATCTAGTTTTTATTTAGGAATCAAAGTATTGAATTTTGTACGGAAAAATACGAAATCAACGTGGACTAAGTCGCGGGAAAAGTCTATACTAATATCGATATTATAAAGAGGAAAGCTTTGTATTTTTGTATGTATGCATGTATGTTTGTATGTATGTTTGCAACGAATAAACTCAAAAACTATTGGACCGATTTAAAAAATTCTTTCACCATTAGAATGCTACAATAGCGCTGAGTAACATAGGCTATATACATATACACCGTTGGCCTGAATAACCCGAAAGATTTAAACCACGTATTCTTAACGACAGTACGAGTAAATAACGTTATATTAACATGGGTCGAAATGTGTGTTTTAATTGACCCACTTTTTCAATACAAATTAAATCATAGTAATAGCGTGTTTCTTTATGGTCAAGCCTTTACTTCAGAGAGTAAGCGAATCAAATTAATCTCAAGTTGAGAAACAGGGAGCGAGCATGACACTTCACGAATCCGTACACATAATGTATTTCCGCTAAATGTTCCGGCGGATAAGACGGCATAACGAATATTATTTATTAAATTATAACAGTGTAATTCTTACGTGACAATCAGTAATAATTTGAAATCAGTTTGTTTGAAATATGTCACATGTATCAATCATGTTCAACTTTCAAACTATGAATCAGCTAGTTGTCAGTGAAGGCAAATAGGTTGCACTTTGCTGATTGAGAGCGGAATTAATCTAGTCTTATCAGTCTTACTGATAAGAGAATAACTACTTGTTATTAAAGTGTAATAAGAAAGATAAAGTTATAATTATTACCTACTCTGTATATCAGTTGCATGTTACATCTTTTTATCCACAATGAAAAATAATTATTTTCGGTAGTAAAACCTTTTTGTCGACAGGTACCAAACTTACTTAGGTAAAACTGGTTGACACCGATGCACCTAGGTAAGTGCGTCTGCGTGAAAGTAGTAGGTGTCTACGTCATACCTTAGGGTGTGTTATACTTGATATTTTTTTATTATTATTTGTTTTAAATAATGAATATCTCCTTTATTATGGGGTTTAGGACTATGTGTTACATAACTTTATATACTCTAATTAGGCTGTAGAATCGTTAAGTTAAATCTTTCGGGTTATTCAGGCCAACGGTGTATATATATATAAAAGAAATGTGGTGTGTGTAGTGTGGTCCGCCGGGTCAGCTAGTGTTATATAAAGCATGATTTACAAAGTTTTTGTGGCACTACCACAAAAACTTTGTGGTAGTGCTTTTATAAACTAATTTCTAGAATTAACTAAAAAAAATAAAACTACATATGTTACAAATAAGAACTGCTTTGTGCGGTATGGTCGTGGGCGGCGCCCCCACAAGTGGGTGTAATACGCCTGAAGGCCATCTTAATATGTACTACCGGAACCGGGTAACTAACATCGATTATGTATTTACTTTGTACGTAGGCACAGTTAAAAACTAAGAATAATTGCATTATAGTAGAGGTGCATATCAGTTATTTTTTAAATATTTGTAATAGTGTAAGGATTGTATATATACCTTAATTGAAAAAGAAAGAAATCAGTTTTTTAGAAAAACATTGAATATGCTGTTATAAAAAAACAACTTTTATTGATTGTCAACGGTTAAAAAAAATATAAATCAAAGCGCGTTTCTATAATATTACTTTTTTGGGGAATTTTCTGATAAACTGCGAATAGCCTTTTCATTGTCATTCACTGGAAGTTTGCTGGAGGGCAAGAACCTTGATGGATCTTTAAACATAGGTGGCGAATTAGGTACTGCTGATTGGTTAGGTGTAAGAGAGGTGTACTTTAACCCAAAGAGTAACAAAACTGAAGTTCTACCTTCTAGAGACGCCGACATCGACAATCAAAGGCATTGCTGAATCTAAAAGTAGGTAAGGCGACCCTCCTATGAATTGATGGCGACTCTCCTATGGATTGATGCCGACTCCAGGGCTGTTCAGGTGAATCCAGCGCATGATTATTACTGATTCTTACGATTACGTCTTAGTATTAGCAGCTGATAGCAAGTTCTGCCCAAAACACCGCGTTCCAAAATAAAGGCTTTCGTATGACTGCTCTTTAGCTTAAAGAAAGTCATTACATTTATCAATTTAATTCTAATATGGTACTCGTTCTTAAACTACTGTTGCTCCTAAATCTCAATATCCTGCAGTATCAGAGAGATAATCTCGAATAAATTAGATGTCTCATTGTTGATACACACTTGACTGGTTGCCGGAAGAGCGATTGACGACAAGCACGACGCTGTCACACTCCGATACACAAACAAAATGTCTAGCTACATCTTCGATCAACAATTGTTGATCGAAGAGCTACATACATACGTCGAAGTAATTAAATGAGCACTGAACAAAGGATTGATTCGTTCATGCATATTTAAGTTTAATGATAAGAAAAGGAACGGTTCTATGTTACTTTGACATCGTTTGTAAGAATTTAGAAAAACTTTTACTTTGTTTGAATCGTATGGAAATAACTTGGTGCGATAAAAGGAATTAATCTCTTTCACATAGTTTTGGTAAAACAGATCATGTCTCTGGCAAATTATTATTCGATTTCACTCTTGGAAAAGTGGTGGTTATGGGAGGGTAACCATTGGTGAATGAAGTCTCTTGTAAGGCGTCTCCATTCAGCTGTATTGGAAGCATTGTGGAAGCATTCGGTCATCATAATAGATCGATTGAGGGATTTAATAAGGTTGCCCATCTGGGGGTCGACCGCCTAACACTCTCGCTTTCGATCGCTTTGAAGGCGAGGCGAGGAGGAGGCGTCATCTTGTCATTTCGAAAGCAATATGAAAGCAATATCGAAAGCTATAGGCTACATCTTTCGATATTATTCGATATTATATTTCGATATTATATTAGAAAGCGAGGCGAGGGCTTCGCCTACAAAGCGATCGAAAGCGAGAGTGTTACGCGGTTGGGGGGCTGGTTGGTGCGTGACCACGGAATCTCTTGCCATCCATTGTACCCTACACTACAAGATGCTTCATTGAGTCTTCTTTGCGATGTGCCCAAAGAACTTCAGTATTCGTATTGCAACTGTCGACATCGTAGTCTTTGTATAATGTGAAAACAACAAGAAAATAATAATTACGTTTTAGAAAACTCGCAATAGAGATAGAAATTCCTTAGTCAATGTTAAGTAGACAATACAAACTATTTTGTTTCTAGAAAAGGAATTAACGCTCAAACTCTCAAAGAGAAACTTCAAAGGGTGTTAAGAATTTACCCATTGTAAGGGTTTTACTTATAAGTGCGGTTTATGCTTTGAAAGTTAACACTTCTCGTACACTGCGTAAATGTGCAATGTGCAGGAAGGTACACGGCTTCCTCAGTCTTTTATAGATGTTTTTATGACAGAGACACTATAATCTTCTGATTGTTAGGTGCAAGTATTATTTGTATGGGGTTTAGGGTCTCCGTGTCGCTGCACTCGCTCTGGCTGCCTAGTTTAGATGAGTTTTATTCACCAGTTTTATTCACCATTCGATCACGTTAAATAAAAGAAAATTTGCCATATTGAAGTAAAATGTCTCGTTTTTAGGGTTCCGTAGCCAAATGGCAAAAAACGGTACCCTAATGGATTCGTCATGTCTGTCTGTCTGACTGTCCGTATGTCACAGCCACTTTTTTCCGAAACTATAAGAACTATACTGTTGAAACTTGGTAATAAGTAGATGTATTCTGTGAACCGCATTAAGATTTTCACACAAAAATAGAAAAAAAAAACAATAAATTTAGGGGGCCCCCCATACTTAGAACTGAAACTCAAAATTTTTTTTCATCAAACCGATACGTATGGGGTATCTATGGATAGGTCCTAAAAAATGATATTGAGGTTTCTAATATCATTTTTTCTAAACTGAATAGTTTACGCGAGAGACACTTCCAAAGTGGTAAATGTGTCCCTGCAACTTCTAAAATAAGAGAATGATAAAACTAAAAAAATATATGATGTACATTACCATGCAAACTTCCACCGAAAATTGGTTTGAACGAGATCTAGTAAGTAGTTTTATTAATACGTCATAAAATACGGAACCCTTCGTGCGCGAGTCCGACTCGCACTTGGCCGGTTTTTAATAAGCACTTGGACTTCATCATCTCACCTGATGTTTAGTGAGGTTCATCAACTACTGAGGAACTGGTTGTCTTAGGTATCTCTAGCTGCCGGAACACAACAATGCTACAAACATTGGTGATGGTAGCTAGCCAGGCGGACAAAACCAGCGCTACCAACAACCAAATCGAGTGGTGGTTCTGGAATTAAACGAAGTGAGTAGCAATTTTCTTATACAATATTTTATTTTCGTTAACTTAATCGAATGGCTTTTAATATAAAACTCGAACTCGGGACTCCGATGTCTCTGCAGTTGTTAACCATAACGTTTATGTTACATTGTTTCGACATTGGACTGATTTGTTGCCAGTCTGTTGATACACAAACTACATTTTGTGTTTTAATATAAAGTACTTAGTCTAAAAGGTTAAGGAACCACTACAATAAGTTTGTGAAACAACAGAAAATAATCTTTACGTGTAGATTTCTAGAAACTATAAAGATTGTAGAAATATTGGACTATAATACATATACAAATAGATTCATTACAATACAATGATAAATTAATATTTTTAATGATTATTATGAAAGATCCAAACAGTGGCTTGGTTGATTGATTACTATCTGTTCTGTGTATGATAGGTGTACTATGTTCAATTGTTCATGTATCATTTAATTTAAATATTATCTTATCATTTCTTTTCTTATGCTCCATTGTATTGTAGTCCAACAAAACTTCAATATCGCGATAAAGTCATTCAAATTGTATATGTAATTATATTGTATATGCAATGCAATATCTCAGAAAACAACACTATTAGAATATTTCATCATCAGCTCATTTTATGTCCCCACTGCTGGGGCACGAGCCATCCATATGTATGGATAGGGAGAACGGGTTACGCGGACCCAGTGCAGATTGGTGGTCATCAACGACGGCTTTACGTGCCTTACGAAGCACAGAGGAGCTCGAGATGATAAATTTTTGGTCAACCATCCGATGACCGGCCTTTGCCAAAGTTGCTTAACTTGACCACTCGCAGACTAGGCACGTTAACTACTGCGCCATCGAGCTCCTCATATTCTCCTTTGAATATTTAAGTGTAATCAATATCTGAATCGGTTTTTTTAGTATCAATCAGCTCAATCTGTAGATTAAATAAAGTACTTAATTGTATGACTAGGAAGAAACACTTCCAAATATATGGGAACAGTAAATATTATGTTACATACTAAGTATGCATGTTCTGGATTTTGTTGGATGTAAAATACGGAACATATTCAAACGTGTATACGATTTAGTTTTACGTAGTTTTTAGTTGATATAAGTTAAGCAAAAAAAATATATCAATGGGCAAACCAATATTGTACTGATTCACAAAATAGCATTACGTCGTTTACCTACATATATAAAGACACTTTACGTTGATCTGTAACATGGAAAAGTGCTAACAAAGCATGTAGTTTCAACGCAACCATCGTAAACAAACTAAATTTTCAGGACCACGTGGTAGCACGCGCTTCCTACGTTCAACACCAGACGGCTCTCAGTACTCTGGCTAGTGTGGTGTCCCTGTTTTATTTATAGGCAATTAACACTGATGCCTTGCGGCGCCAAACTAAGACGTTCTTTTGATTGACTGTTGACATTTCCCGACGCTAAATATTTCATCACGCCCTATGATGAAACAAAGAATGAACAGATTGACGTTTGTATGCTAATACACAATATTGTGCTCTACAACCAAATGTCATGTCAATATTTGACTAAACATTTTTTAAATAGGCAAAAATGAAGGTACAAACTGCTCACAAACTCCACATCACTAATTATAACAGTGCACCAACATAAAAGTGACGCTCTAATTACTATAATTACTGTAGGGTCCCCCTCGACTTTCGGATAAGGCAAATAATTGGGTGCCAACACAGTGCGAACCGCGCTAACGAACACAAATTGACAATTCGTCCCACACTTGTCACTCAACAACCGTTACCGATGGATCACGGGCCGGCACTCACTCGAAACATATAACTGACCGTATTAATTAATTTAGAATTACGCTAGAGACAGTGCGGATGACGCGCGCTTGCAGCGTCGTGTGCGGATGGATGGATGTCGTCGCAGCGACTGCCAAGAGCCGGCTCAGCGCAACATCAGTGGGACGCGGACGGTTTCTAATGATCTTCAGCTCATTGTGGCGGAATTGCGTCTTAATGGGGCCGTGTGGGCGATAAACGTATCGGTAACGAGTGACCAGGGAAGGTCGTAGCGGCGCGCCCGTTCGCAGAAGCCTCCGTGGAAGGGAATGCAGGACGCGCTCGGCCGCACGAGGCATGCAACCTTTTTGCGTTCGGCTTCCTGACTAGGCGCGAATGTACGCCCGGAGAAAATAGAAATCCTTAATCCGTAACCGTTGATTCGTTAAGTAAACATCTTCTACAATTTACGGTCAACGATGTTACACCGTTTCTAAGACGCTACAAAAATTCTTGACGCACCTAAATCTCCTTTCATGGATCCAAATTACATTTCATACATTTAAGCCGTTTGTTTGGGTGATTTGAATACCTAATTACATTAGTTACATGAGGCTTGGTTAGTTTAGCTTACCTTAATTTGAAACTTATACCGCAGAGTATTAGTTGTCACATAGAAACAGACAAAAAAATCCAAGAAGTATTTCCCAGACCGAAATAACAAATGCTCCTAATCAGGATGACGGAGAACAAACCATGACCAATCGCGTGGCCAATGCCATCACCGTATCTAACGAACTAACGAAGCGTGAGTATATAAAGTATTAGAGCGAGTGATGTACTTAGCGACTGGTGTTTCGTAACCCAATAATTAGGTATTATCTTTACTTAATTAGAGACCACTACCGTGTAGCGGCGAGTAGGCGCACGCTGTTTTAGGTAACTTGTTTTAAATATCTGCCATACATGTGTAGGCTTGTAGATATCGTTGACCAGGTGAACTGTTACATAACAAGTCGTTGCGTGAAGTCGAATTATGCATTAAAGATAATTAACGACCAACGATAGTTAGCGTTACATTGGATTTCTTTCATCTCTAAGAGGCGGACCTTTCGTAAAATAAAATGCTTCTAATAAAAAAAAACAAAAATTCACCGTTTATCTTACTTTAGTCAATTTCAAGCTTATCAATTTTTTTTTATGTTACTGAAAACTGTTCCAAATCTATTAGAAACCCATAAAAAGACAGAGCAGCAGTTAAAATCTTAAAAGCACGTCTCCAAAGAGGTTAAACCTATAAAAATAGTTTAGTGACAAAATTGGAGAGGTTTTATCTATCAAATTGGCTACGGGGTTTAGGTAAACGAGACTCTATGCCACAAAATAAGCGAGACCCAGAAGGTAAGCCTAACATATGTATTGCGGTGTATGCGGTATGCCGCACTCAGGAAAGCACACATAGGTCTGTATGTATGTGGAATAATGTGGATTAGAGATGGCGTTAATGGTTGAAAATATTTATTCGTTAAAAGTTAATTGATAAATATTTTTAACTGTTAATTTAAATGGTTGAAAATATCAGTTAATAATTTTATCGAAGTAGTAACTTTAAACACATGTACGTTAAATTGAATAATTCTTTTAAAGTGTTACTTTAAAACTATTCAAAGAACTTTCCTTCATACTAATTTTAAACATTAATAATTATAGACTATATTGTATAATATTATAGATGTGCCTCTCATAGAAAAAAAGATGGGATAGAGAGATGGCGCTAAAAATATATATAATATTTACAAAAAAGTAGTTATTTTTTTTTTGTGTATATTATTATTGTAAGATTGATATAAACATATTAAAAACTTATAAATGAACATAAAATTCAAAAAAATATTAAATTATTTTCGAAGGATTGAACTTAGGCTTTCTCTATTCTATCACTACTACCGCACGATACGTCGTCATAGCCGCTAGGCCACCGAGCTTCTTAAGGAGATGACAAAAGTTATGGTTATAAGTAAGTTACTAGAAAATAACTAAAAGTAATTTATTAATTTAAAATGCTATTTATACTACCGCCATCTAGTGACATTATATGGATAACTAATTAGTAACTGAGGTTCCTCCTACGGAACATGGCGCTGCCGTATATGACTTTTTTTGTAATTATTCAATGTATGGAAGATTCACCCCTCTTTAATAATTTTAGTTCCTATAAATATAATTCTAAACAAATTTAAATACAGAACTTAACTTAAAAAAAACAAAGAAAAAATAATTAGAAATTAAAAACTAAAGACCTATAATTATAAATATATTCTGCAACATGCAATGTTGTCCTCTTCACTACACTTTTCAAAATGACTTCAAATTTCTGTATGACGTCTTGGCATTTTATTAATGTTCAATGAAAACCTAATTACCTACTTACTTAATCAACTAAGAACTGTATAAAATTAATTAACGTCAGCTAACAACATCGATATTGCACTCGAATCGCCACGCAATCCTATCTACACAACGATCAACCACCGACTGCGCTAAACAATAAAAATATCATATCAAAATATCAGTTTAAAATATTACATGGCGAACGAACGATAAATCGTAATAAATAAAAAGACTTTTATTTCTATAGCAAAAGAACATACAATCGAGTGCATCCAAAATTATTCAATAAATGACAAGTTGAAAAAGAATAAAAAACATATCAAAGAAAAATGTGCTTTAGCTAATAATGGTTAGGGGTCAATTTAGATTTGACGTCAACTGATAGCCGATGTCGTGTCTCTGTCGCTCGTCGTCTGTCGGGTGCCTCCGCGGTTCGCTCGGCGCCATTCGCCGCGCGCGACGTTAACTAATATTTTCAACCATTCAACTGATATTGTTAATTTCAATTATTGAATGTTAGTGATATTTTTTTTTATTAGTTTATTTTAATGGTTAATGAATATATTTATCATCTCTAATGTGGATTCTCACAACAGCTCAAAATTTTCGTAATCCGTGCCCTTGAGTATGAGTTTGTCTATACAACGTGTAACAAAAAGGTGTGGTCAAAATGAAAAGATCCAAAGTGTATCCGATCTAGAACTTGTATGTGTTTTTATTAAGACATAATTATTAACTTCAATTTGTCATGCAATGGTTAATGAAATATTTATTATTGTGAAGTGATGACAACCAAGCAGCAGTGATCATAAATGTTAGTACATAGAAGTCACTAAACCACTAGGGCTGAGACTTGTTTATTTTGATTTTTTGATGTGACGTCACAATAGAAATATTAAATTAAAAATTGCATAACACATTAAAGTTAATAATCATGACTTAGTAACTCTGCATACAAGATCTAAATCGGATACACTTTGGATCTTTTCATTTTGACCATATCTTTCTGTTACACGTTGTATAGTGTGCGTTGCTCGAGCGAGCACGTTTGTACGAGTATAAGAAGCTTAACTTCTGCAGTCTCCTTATTTTGTGTCTACGCGACGAGACCTTGTCGTGTGTCGGTTGATAGCTACGGCAAAGCTTCAACTTTGAATAAATGCTGTGCTTTGTTCTGTTCATTGTCAGGAGAGCGACATGTCACTAGCGGACATTAATTTATAGCCAATTGTTTAAGTACCTTTGAGGTCGACATTTTATTATACTGTTTAGTTGCTAACTCAAGTAAACAGATACTAGCATGACAAAATTACAAGTTTTATACCTATTCTACTAATTGTATATCGTTTCCGGCAGATGGATCGCGAGATTCGCGAGGCACAATAGTTCCTAGTACAGTCGATGACGAAAACAAACTCGTGAAACTAACGCATGAGAATTAGTTTCACGACCGTGACAAATTGAAGTGTCAAAAAAGTGACGAGAGTGAGTTAAAAATTGTGTCAAAAAAGTGACCGTATATAAATATATTATGTGTAATTGTGTAGGTACAGGTGCTATTTGCACTGACGACTATTAAATATTTATTTAAAATACAGTGAAAAAATTAAACGCCCACCCGACCCAGCCAGGAATCGAACCTGGTTCTTCCGCAATCCGGGCGGCTGCACTGACCGTTACGCTACCGGGAAGGCTGACGTAAGCGCTGAATTTTATCACTGTTTTTTGATTTTTGAAATGCTTTAGAGCGACATTAGTGCCATCTATCCAAAGGCGATTGCAACCGATGGACATGCAGATTCATCTTTGGAGATGAATACCACAAATTGACAACACAACGCTATATTATAAATATTTAATATGATTATTTTTTTTTTCTGAGTTTATGATATGTTTTAGTTAGACAATGTCCAAGTGTTAGCATAGTTTGAACTGAAATCTTAATTTTAATCTTAGCTAAAAACAAACAGCAGGTACTTATAACAACGAATTTTAAACAAGAAACAGATGTTCAACTCTTACATACACAAAGGTCAAAATCAAATAACATTTCTGCCACAACAACGTAGGCTATTAGGTTTAGAATTATATTTTTAACGGATTTATTACCATGTTTTTTGTGCGAGTCCAATGTTTTTACACATTTGCATGCTCCATGATTGATTATATAGATCACTTGCAGTAACTTGTGTTCATCTGTGATTGAGGCGCACGCAACTGTGCCGAAATATCAGAAACTCAACAACAAAACATGGTAACAACAACATGGTCCCATTATTATTAATAGTGGTCGCCCAGTGGTCGAAATTCGAGCGTAATTTTATTAAGGCTGCACGGATTGTATCCTAAGCATTAAAAAATTAAAAAAGATAGAATGTGAGTTTGGATTGGCATTGACAGATGTCGGCTGCATTAAAGACAAACAATACGTGTGTGTCAAATTCATGGTAGTGTGTGTAGTGTTGTTTTTGTTGATTTAATGTATTTTTATGCATAATTTAATAAAAATATTAACATTCGGATAAACTTCTCTATATAGTTAAACTATAAGTGTGCGAAATTTCATACTCCTCCGTCCCGCCCAAGTTTCGTAAAAACGGGTACAAAGTTTTTGCTTCACGTATTAATATATAGATTCTAATGTACCTAAGTGACGACCAAAGTATAAAGTAAAAAGTTGCGCGGGTACCAAGCATATACTCGACATCAGGGTGCGTAGTGCAGGTTTCGTTCGCCATTCAATCAAGTCACGTTAACGAATACGAGAATCTGTATGGCAAAATTTTAACTCTTTTCGTATGCCGCCAGGAGGCGCTACTTCAATGCCATACTAATTTTCGTTTTCGTATTTCGTACTCATTCGATTACGTTTACGGAAACGAAAATTAGTATATTTTACTTTTTATTTTTAAGTGTTTAATTGGGGCACTGAAGCTGAATTAAATATTTATAAAATACAGTGAAAAAATTAAATGCCTACCCGAACCAGCCAGGAATCGAACCTGGGTCTTCCGCAAACCGGGCGGCTGCACTGACCATTATGCTACAGGGAAGGCTGACGTACGCACTGAATTTTTCCACTGCTTTTTAGCGGCAGAGTGCCATCTATCCAAAGGTTATTGCAACCGATGACGGCTATGCAGATTCATCTTTATAGATGAAATACCACAAATTTGATGACACACAACGCTGTAGTAAATTTTACTTATCATTTTGTGCTAGTGCTAATTGCTGCACTGAAGCTGAATTAAATATTTATAAATTAGTATGGCATTGAAGTAGCGCCTCCCGGCGACATACAAGAAGAACTTGGCCATACAAATCCTCGTTTTCGTTAACGTGATCGAATGTCGAATAAAACTTGCACTAGGCAC
Organism: Eudonia mercurella; assembly: GCA_963082485.1. NCBI lineage: Eukaryota > Metazoa > Arthropoda > Insecta > Lepidoptera > Crambidae > Eudonia > Eudonia mercurella. The sequence goes on along the minus strand of OY720030.1, from coordinate 18,299,316 downwards.
CCTGATTAGAAATAAAACATTCCTATTACAACCACTGGAATTAAATCTATTGGCGACGTTTTCAAAACAAAGTTATACATCTCTCCACTTGAAAAGCAGCGCTGTCAGTAGGTATTCAATCAAACAGCAATACAACACGAAATATGTCAGTAGTTACGCTCTGGATCCTAACAGGATGTAAGCAGGTCCAGCTAATATAGCCATCAGAATGGTAACAGAGAATTGCATCACGGTCGTTAAAATTCTTAATGTCCCGTGTAACGAGCTGTTATGGCGTGAGTGGCTACTAGTAACCGTACCATGATTGTATTCAGACAGTCTGTGCCATGCACTGGTCTGTGATGCCATGAGTTTACTCGCAAAGTGAATGACTTCTCTTCACCAATTTTAGACATAAACATAGACAATCATTTAATTTACTACTACGTTTTAATTATGTGCTACATCATCATCATCATCATCAGCTCATTTTTGTCCCAACTGCTGGGGCACGAGCCTTCCCTATGGATGGATAGAGAAAACGGGCCATAAACCACCACGCAGGCCCAGTGCGGGTTGGTGGTTGTTAACGACTGCTAATGCAGCCGGGACCCACGGCTTTACGTGCCTTCCGAAGCACGGAGGAGCTCGAGATGAAAAATTTTTGGTTATCCATCCGATGACCGACCCCTGCGAAAGTTGCTTAACCTCAGCACTCGCAGACCGGGCGCGTTAACCACTGCGCCATCGAGCTCCTAAGTAAAATACAACTTAATTTTTAAAAACAACTAACCGATAGCTAAAGATATGAATACAACAATAATAACAAAAACACAAACCGTTGTGCGCCGCAGCAGCAAATAGGATAGGACTCGACTCAGCGTTATACCTCTCTGCCAAAGAGCAGTTAGGCGCTGATTATTTTGCCGAGACCTTTCCTCAGTCGCAAAATCTTCCGACAATCAAGTCCACTATGATGCAATAATCATTATCCGCATTATTACTAATAAATACTTTTGATCTTTCATACACATTAAATAGATTAACCATGTATAAATAAATAAATAAAGTTGACTTAGCTACAATAAAAAGATGGAATGCTTTTCCAGCACACTTTTTTTTACTCCTTCTTAAAACATGGGTTCTTTAGAACGAGGTGTGAGGAAAAAACTTGCAAGTCGGTAAGGTGAGACATATTTTGCTTTACATCCAGGCAGAGCGAAGTCAATTGCCTACACTTCGATAAAAATTAAATAAAACTAGTGATCGCCCAGTGGTCGCAATTCGACCGTAATTTTATTAAGGCTGCACGGATTGTATCCTAAGCAATTAAAAATTAAAAAAGAATAGAATGTGGGTTTGGATCATGTTTGGATTGGCATTGACAGATGTCGGCCGCATTAGGGTATGTTCCGATATACACTGCGAGCACTATTCAGTGCTCTTACTGGTGAGAAATTTGTTCCGTTATGGACTGACAGTATACTGCCGCAGTATCCTAGGGAAATATATGACGTTATAAATCGTCGCCATTTTTGTACTGTAAGCACTGGCATTTTTGAGGTAAGGTGCTCTCAGTCAGTGATGGGCAAAAAGTAATCAGATTAATGATTAAGGATTACGACTACAATTTGTAATCTTCAATCACGATTACAGATTACAGAAATTAATCAAAAATGTAATCATATCGGTGATTAATGATTATAAATCTGTAATCGTAATCTTGATTACTTTTATGATTGATTAATAAAACCAACAGTCGGAACGTTAAAAAATAAAAGAACTTTATTTTTTTATCAGTATCATACACTGTGCTTTTAGGATAATTATTTTACGCAAAAATCTGCTGAATGGTAATTTTTCTGGTACTCGATACTTTCAAACTTAAAAAAAATACTCGATCACGTACGATAAAAGAATTACGTCGTCTCGTATCGTCTCCTTGCGCTCGATTCGTTTGACTGATGCGCACTGAACAAAATGGCGCGTGTGCTCTTGTCGACTATCGACAATGCGGACGCGGCGATTGGCTAGCCGGTGATCGTACAATACCCTGTCCTCCGCACCCTTACCGCGCGTCTTACGTAGTAGGTATAATTTATAGTACAATAAAGCCAACCACTCAATTTCTAGATGCATACCTACAAATTGTGATAATTAATGGCAAATTTCTAAACCATAATTCATATAAATTTAGTTACGAATAATCATGTAATTTAGATTACTGATTACTGTAATCAAGATTAAAGATTATATGTTTAATCTTGATTTAAAGTAATCACGACTACTTTAATCTGATTAAAAGTAATCATGATTACTTTCAATCAGATTATTAATCTGATTAAAAAAGTAGTTGATTACGCCCAACTCTGCTCTCAGTGCTTTAATCACGTGATCAACAGCGTCCAAAAATGACATGGATGACAGTACGGGTAACAGTATACTGGACTGTGATCCGTTTTAAACAGTGACCAATATAACTAACTATAAAGGAACGGCTTCGCAGTATACTAAATTGACGTCACACCTTACAGTGCTCGCAGTGCAAATCGGAACATACCCAAAGACAAACAATGTGTGTGTGTGTGTGTGTGTGTGTGTCAAATACATATGCGTGTGTGTCAAATACATGGTAGTGTGTGTAATGTTGTTTTTGTTGATTTAATGTATTTTTTTGCATAATTAAAAAAAACATTCGGATAACCTTCTCTATATAAACTCTAAGTGTGCGAAATTTCATACTCCTCCGTCCGCGCAATTTTCGTAAAAACGGATACAAAGTTTTTGCTTCACGTACTAATATATCTGGGGTTTGTAGTTAAAGTTTATGTGGAGTAGATCTCGCCAACGTTAAAATATTTAAATAAACATTGTTTCATATATTTTTCAAAAATTTCAAAAATGGAAGGGGAGCAGCCGAAATCTGTCAATGCCAATCCAAACACATTCTATCCTTTTTAATTCATTGCTAGGAGGGGAGGGGTTAATAACAAACACTATTATGTTTTTTAATTATTTTCATATTGAAATCGGACGTGCTGTTTATGAATAATTATGACATCTACAATCTGTCCGGTCACCGGTGTCGGAGCTTTAAATATCATAAAATATGGTCAACTTTATTGATAAAGCACCCCTTATATGTAGGTTTTGTCTAACCATAATGAAATGGCAGACTTTTAATTATTTATTTTACCGAAAAGTAGGTGTGCGTACAAGTTTGACCATATCTACTCTTCTAGAGGTCCTACGTTTACAAACGAGGTGTCATTAGAAAGCTAAAAAGCTAGGTAAGGAACTGATGCTAAGAATGTTATCACAACAGTTCATAAAAATACAACATAAATTTTTTTATGAAAAAAAAAAAAAAGAACAAAAGAACGAGTTTTTTTTTACTTATTATGTTTTAAAAAACAAATTAGGCCATTGAACTACATTTTTTATGTTTTAAATAAGTAGTACAAGGTATGTGCTAAAGGCAGACACTAAAATATTAGACCTAACTTAGATAGTTTAGGTTTTACAACAGTTTGAACATGACCATTTAAATAGTTCAATTTTGTAGGAAAGTAGAAATAAAAAGAAAAGCTGGTAACTAATGATAATAACATTTTAATCATTCACATAAAGAATTTTCATTTTAATATTTTTTATAACAGCAACTGCTCAAAGTGATCTCCGTGGTACTGAAGACATGCAGTGGCTCTTAATGATACATGACTGGTCGAGCGTCGTATCATCTCCCTGTCTCTTCTCAAATCATTACCGACATCAATTATTTTCTGTTCCAACTCTTCTCGTGTGTTTGGCACGTCTACGTACACTCTGCTTCATAGTACCCCACAAAAAGAAATCCACATCGTAAATTGTTCGTTTAAAAAATTTCGGACATTTACTGCAAAGTGTGCCGGGGCGCCGTCTAATTGTAATATCATACCAGCTCTGTAGGACAACGGTAAATCCAGTAGTGCGTCTTGGAACTGAGTTTGCAGGAATTCCAAAAATCTTGAGCCATTCAATGTCGCCGGTAAAATAAACGGTCCAATTAAAAGATCATCAATCATTCCAGCCCAAACATTCACAGAAAATTTATGCTGAAATGAACTTGGTCTCACGGCATGGGGATTTTCGTGAAGCCACAGATGATCATTGCGGTGGTTCGTATATCCCGATCTAGTGAAAGTGGCTTCGTCAGTCCACAAAATTCTTTTTAAAAAATTTGGGTTGTGTCGCACTCTTCTAATAACCCACGAACAAAAAACTGACCTTGTCGCGAAATCCGGTTCTAGTATATCTTGTACCTTTCGGAAGTGATAGTACGGATGTAATCCTTCCCTTTTAAGAACGCTCCACACTGACCATCTGGATAAATTCAGTTGATTAGCAATTCGTCTGACACTAAGTCTAGGATCTTGAGTAATCAAATTTAATATTTCTTCTTCCTCTTGGTGAGACACAAGACGAGCACGTTCATTGGCAGGTCTTCTGATTCCATTTTCAGCTAGTCTCATGTGTATTCTTATAAAAGTCCGGGCATTCGGTGTAGGTCGATTTGGAAATCTTCTTACGTATTCTCTAACAGCAGCATTGGCATTTCCGTTGCACAATCCGTACACGAAATGGATATCGGCGAGGTGCTGACTTGAGTAGTAACCGTCTTCCATTGTAACTAACAAGAAATGTTCAACAACAAAATAAAAACGTAACAAAAGTTCAACAATAACAACAAAACTATGTGGTAGATTTTAAAACAGCAAGTAGTGCAATCACAACGCGGAGCGAGGGACGACTGACCTGACAACTTCGATCCCTGACAAGCCCGTAACAACTGACGTTTCAGCTGGCATTCTTTTGTTTTTTTTTTTACCTGCTCCTGTCCCCGATCCACCGATAAGGAAGTTGAGTTTGCTATGGCGATGAAGGACGCGCTTTTAAGAGGGTCATATTCAGACTGTTGTAAAACCTAAACTATCTAAGTTAGGTCTAATATTTTAGTCTGCCTTTAGCACATACCTTGTACTACTTATTTAAAACATGAAATTTTGTTGTATGACCTAATTTGTTTTTTAAAACATAATAAGTAAAAAAAACTCGTTCTTTTGTTCTTTTTTTTTTTCATAAAAAAATTTATGTTGTATTTTTATGAACTGTTGTGATAACATTCTTAGCATCAGTTCCTTTTCTAGCTTTTTAGCTTTCTAATGACACCTCGTTTGTAAACGTAGGACCTCTAGAAGAGTAGATATGGTCAAACTTGTACGCACACCTACTTTTCGGTAAAATAAATAATTAAAAGTCTGCCATTTCATTATGGTTAGAGAAAACCTACATATAAGGGGTGCTTTATCAATAAAGTTGACCATATTTTATGATATTTAAAGCTCCGACACCGGTGACCGGACAGATTGTATATTGGAGGTCCAAGAAGGCGGAGACATAATTTTTTTTTATTAGCTCTATCCTTGGAACAGCCCAGCTCCACACAACTTTAAAGTTTATCCTGACACCTCCTACCAACCATAAGGTTATAAAGTTAAAGGTGTCAGACAACCTTGCACAAGCACAAGGGACCATCTGCGTCAGGTCATAACGCCAGATCAGGACGCGCCGAATCGCATTCTTCATCCGGTACTTTTAAGACTAGTGTCTAAGCTAGTTGTCCCGTGGACACGTAAAGTCCACTACCTAATATCCGGATAGGTTACCGGAGCTGTAAGCTCGCTCACTTTTCGTTGCACTAAGAGCATAACTCGTAGTTCCACTACTCGGGTCGTCAACTCTAAAGTCGACTACCAAATGTCCTTTTTGGTGGCGGAGTTGTAAGCCCACTCACTTCTCAGTACCCATCCAGGCACCTCGTCAGTTCCACAATCCTACGCGGCTGACTTAACCGGAGACTTTGCATTTAGCGGGCACCTCTACAAGTTATTCGGACTAGTACCGGTAGTCTATCCTCGGAACAATAAAGCTTTAGTTAATATTCTGAGGCTCTATTCGTCTTTGAAAACTTAAAAAAATTCAATATGGGTGTAGCTTTTTAGTGAGTGCCGATTATAAAAATTACATCTGTTTCGAAATTCAAGATGGCGGAAGTGGTTTAAAAAAAAGTAAATATAGGTATCGTTTTGAAGGTTTTCGTGGGTGCCGATTATAAAAATGACAAATGAGTAGAGATTGTCTTTAAGGAATTTGTTTAAATTTATTTATCTAAGTAATAAAAGCCCCCCCTTTTAAGCATATTGCGCAGAGGACTGTAACTTACCATAGTTAAAGCACAGAATAAAAAATAGTTAAAGTTCATAAGGAGACGGAGTGCAGAAAGATAGAATGTATGTTTAATGTGTGTTACAAAATAAAACATCAAAAGATATTAAAAAAAGCGGATGATTTTAATCTGTTAATGTTAAATACATTTTTTTAAATAATCATGGCCATTGGTACCTACAATACAAACCCTTCAGCCGAAATAGGAAAATCTTTTAGTAAAATCATCTTTTAATAAAAATTCTGGGCGACCACTAGTAATCTATTAAAACACAAAAACAATTTGCGGTTATAAATTTAATATTCACAAACAAATAATAATTAATTTAATAATCGCAAATAGATTCTTTGTAATTAATGTCGCTAACTCGCATCATCTAATAGCTTCTGAAATTCATTGACCCACTTGCAACGCTCATCCAGTATATTAATGAAATCATAATATCATTTTATACCAAAAACATTATGTCGAAAATGTTACCCGTGTCTGAAAAGGTTCTTGTTTGTGTACTTATTGTGCTAAGAAAAACGCTACGAAAACGCACAATGTTAGCATAACATCAGCAGGTGACAATAAAAACTTCAAAACGAGATTATTAGTGCAAACAAACATGGTTCACACCGAAGACGTTTGAATGAAGCGTAAATGGGATAAGATCACAATCATAAACACATCTAGGATAGAACAACACACGAGTCACCTAGCACTGAACCGAATTTTGGAACAACATCGGTTTACACAAAAGTAAACAATTATGTACTGTGGATAGTCACAACAATGAACAAGTTAATGCATACTTTGTGAGATTGATAATATCCTTATCAAAAGGCTTCATCTGTAAGATATGCTGAGATAAATTAAACCTATGTAGGTTTTGGATATAATTCTTCAGACTTCTGATACTGTGTTTTTTGAACTAAAGTCGTCTTATGTAAGTCTAGTAATCTGGTTATGTTCAACAACAGCAGAGACCAAAACATCCAGAAATTCAAGACGACGATCCAGGTAATTTGTAGAATCACCTATCCATGCTAAGGTGGAACAAGCATAACTATCGCGAAAACTTTACCCGTAAGCTCTAGTTGCTAGGTATGTCATCGAGCTTTTAATATAGTAAAGGTCAATAGTAAACATACCTACCTACTATAAAACATGAAAATAAAGAGTATTATCATTACTAAAAATATTAAACAAAAGGCCGTTAACAACAAAACACATTAGAAACTAATAAAATCTGTTATAAACTTTATCAAGGTCCACTTGATAGTGGATAATATCGACCTACGCGACACCATAAAGCAAATACATCATGGTAAGATACAAATAACTCTAACAAAACACATGACTCACCCGACATTTTCCAGAAAGTTGCGGAAAATTCAGCACGCGAAAGTGTTTGGGACTGGCTAGGTCGAAGATTATAGCAAAACTGAGTGGTCACTCCAGCTTGGCCGTGTAGGAATGCGTTCTCTCGCCATGTGTTTGTTATTTAAGACGATAAAACATATATTGGCAACCGCCAAACTGTAGCAACGATAGCCATATGTCTCGATATACTGCCGAAGGTCAATTTGAAGAGCACACTCACACTATAAAAAGGTCAAAACACTAAAAGTTCGATATAAGAACTTCTTCTTTGGAATAACAACCTTTTCTAAGTCACAAAACGCACTGGCCACCGGCATCTATGGTCTCCGAATTCGAATTGTGGTAGAATCTAGGATTTGCGAGTGTCATTGCAGTTTTCCCGAGCGTCGGCGGGCGGGTGCGAGCTAGCTACCTATAGGTATGAATCTGCATCGGTTAATGCACCCGTGACGTCACAGGTGCGATGCGCCCGCCGCCGCGCCGCGCCGATGATAAGGATCGATCGCTTTCTCATCATAAAAACAACAACAATCACAATGCAGATAGGTAGATTGGAGCCCAGGTAGGCTACTCTTGACGCAAACTCAATCTCAATACAATTCCAATGCGATTAATATGTATCGATATTGGGATAAGTTTCGCAATTTCAGAACGCCCCATCTCGATAATAATTTGTTCACTCAATTTCCACGCAATTTAATTCCAATGTAGCCCTATTATCGCTTTTAAGAGTACCATTTGAATTTTTTAGATTTGGGATTGGAAATTGGTTATTGCAATTGTGTTTCAAGAGTAACCACCAGGGGTGCGATACTTGATTTCAAATTTTAAAAATTCACTACAAATTACTTAGTGGCGAAGGCTCCATATAACCCGATTCCCATCGACTTCCCTTTAGAAAATGGTCAACATGATACTTCATATAAATAAACATTATTTCTTAACGAATTCTATTCATTCATCCATTTAACACACACAAAGTTCAATAGTTTGGTATTAAAATAACGTCTAAAACTTTTTAAGTAGCTAAAGAAGCCGATAAACACCGGCTTGCATGCTCATACAAAATTACTCCATATTAAGCATCCATCTCTTTCACTCCCCTATTAAAACGAACACGTTCTGTTTCCTTTTAGCACTCGCAAAAGTAAGCCGATGTTTTTCGCAGTACTGCCAGATCCAATTTTTTTGAATTCGTAGGGCTACGTTTAAAAATCCGTAGAAGTCCGTAGATTGCCTCTACAAAAATCCGTAGATCTACATACATTTTTTAAAGCTAAACCTGACTATTTCGATGGACTGACCTTAAACCAAGTTCTTTGCCGGTGAAGAAAATGAAAAATTATATAGGGAAATCGCCAAGACAAAGGAAAAGACAATATTATAATAGCAGTTTTTAATTTTTAACCTAAAATAAGTTGACATTGACAGTAGTAGTTGTAATATACGAAGGGAAAGGTAATGGTACGGCCATACAGTCAAATCTTGAGAAATCATTACAAACAAAATATCAAAAAACGAAACGCAAGTCGCAGCTCTGGTTTGTCGAGTTATGACAGAGTTAGAGGATACAGTAACGCAATAGAGCAAGCGAGAAAGATGATTACATGAGATGCGTGAATGTTATGCCTCCAAAACAAAATCCCGATCGCTGACAGTAACTTATACACAATTCATAACGTATAAGTTGGAAGGATTATATTTTAACTATTCTAGTCGAACTGTCAATTTCGCGTTTTCGGCGAGTTTCATTTGTTTGTAAAAAATAAGTTCTGTTTCAATACAATTGAAAACGTTCCTACTTTAATAATAGTTAACCGTTGTTTTGGATCGTGATTAGTGGGTGTGAGATTTCTTTTGTTTCGTGTAAGATTGGCATGTCGCAGTTCTTTTTCTAACCTCAGTTTTGAAAACATAAAGTACAGTGATAAAGATAATTCGTACTCTTCCTAAATGTCCATCGGTTACAAGAAACGGTACGGATTTTTTAAACAATTTCACAATTTAGTTTAATTTATGCTTTTTAGAATAATAGGTAGGATAGGGGCACTTGTGTTCGACACTTTCAGCCCAGTATTCGACATTTTTCGTCGTCAAAAAATAACACAGATTTTCATTGAAATTTTACGCGATGACAGCTAGGAAGGCTAAAATCAGTTGCTTACACACTTATTTAAATCAGGAAAAAATCTATCACTTGTGCCATTTACCACTACCTAGGTACTAGAGATGCGCCGAATATTCGGTAATTATTCGTTATTCGGTATGTTTGGCGTATTTTTCCATGTTCGTATTCGGCCGAATATTCGGTTCAATTGCCGAATAATTACCGAATATAAAAGTTGTACAATTTTAAGACCTAAGGTTTGTAAAAAAACTATTTTATGTACCATAGTTGATTTATTCATTATCAATGAATCATAAAAAAAACATTATTAAATTATTTTTTGTAAGATTATTTATTTTTAAAAATAATAATTGAATAATAATATACATATTTTTTTATATAAAATTCATCCATTCATTTAACTAACATTGATTAGGTACGTTTTGTGTTTAAAAACTCAAGTATTTACTTCAAATATTATTATGATGATTTTCACGATAAACAACGGCACATAACTTACTTTGACCTAGGTACCTGTTTGGCTAAGCAAAGCGCGCGTAAATGAACCTAATTAATCGGCCGAATATTCGGTTCGTTTTATTGTAAACCGAACATTCGGCCGCATATTCGTATTCGGCCAAACCAATATTCGGCCCATCTCTACTAGGTACCTACCTGCCTCTATCTATCATACGTGGTTTTCTTCGGTGGTTCGGCTAATTGGCAGTTATCTGTAATTGGTGTACCTATTGTGTTGGAATAGGTCTTTGTTTACCTAGGTAGGTACTTTTATCTCGACTGATAGGTATGGTTTTTGGAGCTAGGCTTTTGGATTGCACAATTTTTTTTAGAGCGGCTTCCTTCTTTAAATATCCACCCTTCGCCACTAATACTTACCTATAAGCATTTAGGAATAACATAATATTTGTATATCGGTACTACCGCTGACATCAAATAGGAGTGAGAAATAGTGTGCAATTTTTTTCAAAAACTGCACTGCTGATCACCTCAAAAATATCATTATTATCAGATCAGATAGCTACATTTGTTCTAAAAGAAGGCTTTAAGAAAAAGCTAGCTTTTATAGTATATGAATTATTTATATTATATATTATAGTTGTATGTGATGGTAATGGTAAGTGCCTACATAGGCTTCAACGGTAAAACATGAAGAGAGTTGTAATAAAATTTGTACAATCCTCTATCGCAAAGCTACACTTATTCATAGGAAGGTCACTTAAAAGCTCGAACGAAATCATTTTCTTTGAACACTGCCATCTCACTAATCACGATGGAACCATCGAACGGCTGTACTGGAAAAGCAAATCGGTTGTTGCCAGCATGCGATATCTTGTTAAGTTAGTATAGCATCTTGTCGACAGATGGCGTTCTCATTGAATACAATTTATGAAAGCTAGTATTTTTATTTAACTAAGCAGAACAGAAAATAACTAAGCAATACAGAAAACAAACCCGTCTATGCAAAATAACTCTTGAACCCAAAACTTAAAAAAACAATTAAAACAAATGAAAAGGCTGTCTGAAGCTCAGAACAGTAACTTGTTAGATAATATTCTGAAAACATTTCTAACTTTAGTCCATCTTAAATTAGACATCTAAATATAGAAGGAAGTGGACTGTCTGAAAATGATAAATTAGGCTTTTAATAAATAAGTTTTTACACAACCAAACTAATACCCGGGCATTTAGTGGCGACAAAAATATTTTTATTTTATTAGTTCGTACACAAATAAACATTTACAATGGTTAACATTTTGCATCGCAATAATACAGGTAAGCTTATCTCTAAAAACAGATTTCTTCCAGCAGACAATGGTGACAAGATAGTATGAAAGTAGCTAGTTAGATAGACAAACTGCGCACAAAACTATTAAAATAAAGGGTCTGAGTCTGACAGTCTTCTGGGATTTAGTCAAATATTTGGCATCCAACTGAAATCTAGTGAGGTCATTCACCGAGACAACGTAACGAATGGTAATAAATCAACAAAATATATACAAACTCACAAAAACATCATTAGTAATAATGTTACGTAACTGTACGGACGAGAATAAAAACTGTATTTTTGTAATATGTATATTTTTATAGGGAATTCTCAAAAATAGAGTTTTGGGTTATGCTGCATAACCCAAAGCTCTATTTTTATAACTTATGCAACTAGTTGTATCTGTGTAACATAAAACTGGATCAAACTGTAGCTTATCTATTTATCATATGAAAGACAGGTACCTAAAGCTTTTAATGGAGACCTTGGCATGTCCGCTTCGAATTAGAAATCCCAGGTCAAGGGAACAGGGATTTAAGGTGGACAGATGTTTTTTACGTAAGTGATACTGAAAGCTTTAGGCAGCGGGTTTACGATGTCACATCATTGAGCTTTTAGCTGTCTCTGTATGTAACCACAAATTATGTTATTTTTCCTTCAAACAGTAAATTCTATAGTAATCATTCCTTTATTAACGAACAGTTTTCCGCAGTGTCAATTGAAGTATAACGCAGCTAATAATAGCTGCGTTTATGATTTTAACCTTTTCACCGACGAAGTCGGATTAATCAGACAAACATTTTCGTGTCCATTTTGCCTGATTATGTTTACACAACATATACCTTTTGTATATATTTTTTTGTTTTATAAGAAATTATTAAAATCAGGGGGGCTATTGTATGAAACCATAATATTTAACAGTTTTTATCATTGAAAATGGTTATCAGATGCAAATCCCCTGAGACGTATTTTTGTCCATAGCTCCGAGGATTTTAGGAGAATCGAGATGGAAATAATACCAAAAGTTGAGGAATTTATCGAGACACGTGTGAGCGTTTGAATTTTGAAAAATGTAAAAAAAGTCGGGTTTTTGGTGGGTGTTTGTATACTAAATTGTAAATATTTAAAAAAAACGGACTTACAAAATGTTTTTTTTTTCGTAAATTGTTGTATTTATTTTCAATGTTCCGATTCTTGCGGGGACTGCGAAATCTGTGAATTTTTCACATATTTATGACAATTGCGATAGTATCAGTAAATAGCTTATACTGTGTAATGTGTACGTATTCCTATGTCGCAAGGAAATGAGGATAGGGTTTACTTAGGGTTAAGGGTTGTGAATCGTGATACCACTAAATCAAGGAAAATGTAGAATATTCAAATTTATTACGTCTTCTCACTGAAATCTTCTTGGAATATGACAGAAAACTGCCATATTTTTAGTTATACATTTCACTAGACTGAATCTATAGAAATGTTAAAAAGTAAACACAAGTGGCATAACGATACAAGCAGAGCATTTGCCTGCTCAAGAACAATGGTCGTGGGGTGCCGGAATACTAGGGTCCTCCTTTCCCTGCGATATATTATGCATAATGCACTACCTCATAGCTTGAATCATCGAAATGAAGTCATCGCTACATCATCTCAGCCAAAAGACGTCCACTGCTGGACAAAGGCCTCCCCCAAGTATCATCATGGGGGGTATTTGCCGTAATCACCACGCTTGGCAGGCGGGTTGGCGATCGCAGTAGGTTGAGGGTAACCTCAGAGAGATGCTGCTGCCTATCTTCTGGAATGGTCCATTAGTCGGCTTTTACGACAACCACGGGAAGAGATGGGGTGGTGTTATTCTTTATCCCCGGCACCACACAGGGAGTCATCGCTACAATAGATGGTTATTGGCTAAGTCACCACAACGTGCGGGTTGGTGAACACAATCCCGAACCAAAGCAAAAATGAGTTTGAAGAAAATTTATTCTCTTTTTTGACTTAAGACTTTGGTGGCCGATTAGTAGTCACAAATTATGACGATTTGATGGTTTACCATGCGCATGCAAGATAACATTTGAAAGTCTAAAGTTAATGTGCATACTAGGATTTCTCTAAATAAAGGCTGTCTAAGTATCAACAATAAGAAACAAATGACACCAATAAATGTAGAAAGCCGGAAAATAGGCATTTTCTCTTCAGTCGAAACGTCTTCAGCTATTTTGCTACCTTTTTGCTTATCATTGTTGCTAAATACGGAAAGTAAAATCAATTGCTCTTGAAAACTATTGTGTGAACTTTCCCACGCTTTCTTTATTTCCACGCCAAAACAAACACTGTTAATGTCAATAAACTTATAATTCAAGAATATGAATCACAAACAACAGAATTAAGAATGTAGGATATCTATTCAAAATCAGCGAATTGAGATCCAATTGGCTTTGATCCAATTTGCGACAATTAACCTCATCAAGCAAAATCATTTCTGTGTTACTGACCGATCTACATGTATTTTTGGATTCACGTATTATTTTTTTTTTATTCTATTAACTTTAAAAAATATCTCATAAAAGATCAGAAAGAAATTTTGTTTTACGTATTCTATTTTATATCAAACGTAAAAAATATGTCTCGGCGAAATCATAAAAGATGATTAAAATCCACATAATCCCTGTTAGTCTAATGGTCCCTTTTGTAGCAGAACGACATCAATAAAGACGATTAATGATATTGTAAATTTCTTAAAACGAACATTTCAACGATTTATGTAACGATGTTTTTTCGAACAGTTAAACAGGATTTGGAACGTTCAAATTTGTTGGAAGCATTAAAAAAAGTACTACTAAAACCGCTTTCACTTCGGCGAGTAATCCTTAAAACGCCTTTTAAAGAGAGGAAAAAAAGTTACGATTCACTAATAAAACGGAATGAGGAAACAACATGTATGGAGTTCAAATAAAACCGAAACAGCTATTGCGATCCGGCATACCGTACGTAGGTTCAAGCACCGGTCACTCAGACGCACTAATTAATTCCTAAATAGCAGCATTGTGTTCCAAACTAATGTAGTGAATCATGTTCCACTTCGCTATTGCTAATTAATCAAAGTTTGTACACACACACACACACACAGTCATATTTGTAATTAATATTTAGCAGTTTACTTTTTTCTCATTTCATCGATACTCGATAGGTAAGACGTATTTGGATAATAATACACTAGGATTAAAAAACTCTCATCGTCATCAATAGCCTACAAACATCGACGCCTCACACACAGCAGAACTCGTGTCTTATGCCTGATTGGGCTTCTGGAGATCGGGTCATAGAGCACCACGCGTTTTCTTTAGGTTACTAGCCTGTTGAGGCACCCTAGAGTTTTCAACACCTGTTATCCAGCTCGAAATCCCCGGCAAAACTAATAAGATACGTGGACACACTTGCATCGAGTCTCTAGAAACACTCTGGGGATTGTTCGGTCACTAGTTAGGGTTGAGGTTTGAACTATAAGTTTTTCGCCGCTCATAAACCAATTACCTAAAATCGAAATCGTCCAACAGCAATTTCTCTTTAAAAAATTACTGCCATCATACGATAAAAACCGGAATTAATCGTCTTTTAGAAGCTATACGCGCTCAAGAAACAAAATAATTGAGTAATAGCAAAAACTTTGCCACTGTAAATAAAAGTAAGTTTCCAGGATAGCAAATAATATTTGGACAGTTGCTATAATTACAACCGTTCGGTACAGTCACACAGTCATATCTGTTATAATAATATAACTAGTGGAATATGACTAATACATTTTTAAGAATCAGGGCTTACTTGCTAGAACGTATTACGTTGTTAAACAGAAGGTGTGTAATGATGAGCCATTCACCAGAGGCTTCAGAGCAGCTTGCAAAGGGTTTAAGTTATTATTAGTTATTACTTATAGCCTATTATTATATTGTATATTGTTTATATTTTATTATTATATTGTTATAGGAAAGGGCCTCTTTAAATATTCTTAAAAAAAATTAACAATACCATTTAAACTCAATGTATTCATGAAAACATATAAAAAACACATAAACATGATAATCACATAAATATGAATTCTTCAAAAAGGACCCACTTTTTATTATCAATGCATCCGGGACCAAATGTCAAATGTTAATAAAAATACTAGAATAAGCGGTTTTCGACGCGTTCCATGTTAATAAAGGGTAAAAAAGAAAATTATGCGCTTTTAGTTAATAAATTATATTGATTCAAATTTTGGTATCCTTCTTCACCAGGTAATCAATATAGGTAAGTATATGCATAATGCAGGTGCTTTAAAAGCTGGCAATAATTAGTCCCTCGTTTTAATTGAGCAAACACAATCAGAATTTAATTATCAGCTAAGCCCGAGATACCTTCAAATCAAACGTACTATTAAGTTGAGCATCTTAGAAAAACGGCTACCTACTCTTAGTTCCATAAATTCGAACTAATAACTAACTCTCAAATAAATAATTTCGCAAAAATTCCTTGATATCGGTTCAACCGCCATACCGCCACAGACGTAATCGTAATTGATAACCGTAAATACAATAATAATGTATCATACAGTATATATTCATTTTGGTCATATGTACCTACACGGTTAAATGAGAGTAATAGCTCATATGGGCATAGGCCTCCACCACTGAAATAAAACGACGCTTGACAAATGCGGGTTAGCGATCAAAAACCCGAGTTTGCATCAAAATTCCGAAAAACTTCCCGAAATCCCGACCTAGGAATTGAAGTCAGGATCTCCGGATATCAAGCTAAATCCTTTGCCGCGTGCCACCGAGGTGTTTAATTGAATCTTACAATTTAAAATGGCATCGGTCAAGCAAGTGTAAATGTTACTATCATTGAGAATGAGACCTTACATTTCTTCCCTTGAGACGAAGGTGATACGAATCCTTAACAGTTACGAGATCAAGATGTTAATGACGATCCATTTAAAGGCGCAGGGCTTATATGGAAATGCGGCTTTCCTTTGTGCTTCAGTATCCTTCCGTCAATGCTATGACTCATGGTAAACACATACAATAACATTACATTAACAGTATTAGTCATGTTGCTTATAGTAACTGAATTTAATTCGTTCAACAAATCAAGGTGATACATGATGTGATTGGTAAGGCAAAATAAATTCTTCAATATTACAATTAAAATTTATTGAAGAAATTTGACAGGTTAATATGCAGGCGCCTGTACCTATCTGTTGCACCTATTTGGTGGAAGTTAACCCTTTATAAGGCAGTGGCATATATATTGCCACCATATTTTGAACTTTATACAATTGAGATAAGATAAAAAACCAATGAAAAACTTTGAACATGCTGTGCCCGTTAAAGGGTTAAACTAACTAACTAACTAATTTAGTTAGGTAGGTAACACGGGCATACTTAACGTTACCATAGTCACAAGAAAGGAGCTTTTATCATGTGTAGTAAAAAAAATGGAACACTGCTTTTAAATAGTAATTTGTTCATAAATATGTAGAAATAAAAAGACATTAATGGCAAATTGGCATTCCATATTAGATTTTTTTTAACAGAAATACGTTTTTATTATAACAGCAACTGAAGTTTTTAATTAAGCTAAATTCACTTTGGAACACGTAATGTAGAGTAGGTATATGCATAAACTGCTTTACCAGAAAACGTTAAAAGTAGATGACCGTATATGGAAATGTAGCTTTCATCGGTGCTATGGTCCTGACCTTCGTCACCAGAAAGAGACCATGACTCATGGAACCTTTTAGGTTTAATGCAAAGTATGGCTATTCATAAACTTACATAATGATGAATAATATGTTTGATTATAAAACCTTTTGTTCGGATGAATCGGCGAACAAGCATAAAGTCTGCCTGAAATCTGTCAGGATTTGCAATATCATGGGTATAATTTAATAAAATGTTTGAATATAAGTATAATAGTATGTTATACTTATATGTTCTGTAGATGTTCTACATATGAGTGCGTAAAAGTAAATGTAATCTACTAGTGTTATGTATAGAGCCCTATTTCTCTTTTCTTACAAAGTCCTTCTGTCGAGGCTTGTAACCACTCTGTAACCAACTCTGTGTTCAAGCCGTTCTACCATACCTAATAAATAATAATATGCCTGCACTAAGTATGATTTTGTTTGAGTAGTCTGATTTTTGAAGGGTATTTCCCTACGTTACTACGTACCTACGAAATATAACATTATAAGCCAGATTTATAGTAGGTGACATTACACCGCGATAAAAATGTATATTTTTGAATAAATTCATGTAGTAGTTTATTATTATTATCAAGAAAATGTTTAATTAATCTAAATCTAGTGGTTGAGTTCATCCATTTATAACGAGTTAATTATCATAAATATTTTAATTATAAACAGAATTGTAAGAGGGCGGCACCGCTTCAAATTATGGCTTTGAGGCGACAGACGTTTTGAGAATTATTAAATCATAATAGACGCAACATATGGCCGAAACCATTACATAATACTGGCCAAATACGTGTGAAGAATGTTAACATCTAAGTCATAATTGATGAAAATAACGATGATACACGTCTTGTGTGGAGCATTAGATGTAAGCAGACATAATTTAGATACCTCACATCTACACATTTAAAGTAATTAATGTGTTACTAGCAAATTAATGACAATTGAAAAAATAGTAAACGAAACAAACAAAACAAATGACGATTCATCATCATCATCATCATCTCAACCAAAAGACGTCCACTGCTGGACAAAGGCCTCCCCCAATGACGATTAATCATCTATTTTTACCTATGTATGGAAATCTAGCAAATTGAACAAATATCGCGGTAAGTAGGTAATACTGGTTTGTGTGGGCTCTGAACATTCCTCTAAACTAAATAGGTAATAATCTGTACAATTTCGTACCAATTAAAAGGGGCAACACAGAAAGGATTTGTTTATTTTTAAACATGTACCTTACTGAAGATGAACACTATACGAATCTACTCGCGTTTTACATAACAATATTATTTTATACAATACAGTAGTATGTACAGTTTTACCTATAGTCTGGACAGTTCTTAATTTAAAGTTGTAAACTGATTCGCCACCCACCATGATGTCGCATGTTATGTCACCCGACCTCGCAAAGGTCGACATTCACTACATCAAGTTTATTTACGATGTGAATTCTTCAATGAAAACCTGTTTTCCACGTGAACTTTATATTTTTTCCTCGGATCCGTGTACCAGGAGTACGCCAAGGTTGACACTTTAGCCAACGGGCCAGTTTATAATGAACTTCCTGAACCCACATCGATTTAAAGGACAGGATAGTTAAATTAAAATCAAACAATTTATTTAATATCTTATCAGCCTTCACAGGCACTTAAGACGTCAAAAATATCTTAAAATTTAATTAATAATAAACTAAACTACTGAATTTACTACCTGTTTGGATTTTTGGTGAGCCTTTGACCAAGAAGAGCTGGCCAGTAATTGGAAAAAGTAGGTTTGCTTGCTTACTTCTGTGTACAGATATTGTAGGTGAATTTCAATTAGTTTTTGATAACGACAGCTGGGAACCTGGACATCTATAACTTTGGAAAATGACAATACTTTTTGTATAGTATTTTAAAAATAAACATAAATAAAGTTTTGGCACCTTGAACATCCGGAAGAAACATTCGCCAAAACTTCGACATAGAAACTCAGTGTCTCTGTAGTAGTTCAAAGCAATTGCCCGGATAGCGACAATTCGTGGGTTCTAGTCACATCTGTGGCAAGTTATGCTTTTTCAAGTGTTTTTTTGAGAAATCTAAATAATAATTATAATATATATAAATTTAGGTATTTCGCTATATAGTTAGTAAGTTAGTTTGTAGCTATTGTATTACTCTTACTGAATTAACTAAACCAGCCGTTATTATAAATAGAAAAAAATACCTTTTAGATTTAAGCGAATGTATGTTTTGTCCTAAAGAAAACATACCTAATACGAGAGCTAGTACAACGTCTACAATCACAATAGCCTTGTCCATGCACAGTATGTATGTAACATCGGCGTCGTCGTCGCTATAAATCAATCAAGCGCATTCTACAAATCACAATATAACATATGGACTACAAGGTGTTTCCACGAATGTCAAATATCTTGAAACGTATTGTTTTCTAAAGTTTATGCGAACACTACATCTTGAAACGTGAATATGAATATCTCTCCAAAATAATTCCGTTGTAAACCCCAATTTAATCGTAGTCACCTGTATGTCAAATCATAGGCAATCTATAGAATTCTATTGACTGACCCTAAAGAGTCTACTACCTTGTATTTACGCACAGAAAAATAAGCCCGAGGCGAATAGGTTAGCCTTCAAACTAGTCTAGCTATTCTATTATGCTACATACGACAGCAAGATTTTTTTGAGACTTTTAAGTGCCTTAACAAAAAGTAAATTACTAATCTACTAAAGTAAGACCTAACTGATAAGGTTATTTCTGTAATAAAAATAAATTATCTAGATAAAACCAAAAGATAACATTTTTAAACGATTTTAACAATAAAGGAGAAAAAACTTTATTCTTTAGAACCAAGGGTAATATTTAGTTACTTGGAAACATAATGCAAATAACACTGTAAGTACTTACACCTGATAATTTGCAAAACGTTTACGTGGGCAGAACTGCATCAGCGACTTATGGCGTTTAAATGCACAAGGCACCGATCCAACAGGCTTTAAATCACTACCCACGGGATTCTATTAGCAATGTTATTAGTAGCAGAACTAGCAGATAAAACATTTGAGAGACGAGATAAAATCAGTTGCGGCGAATACAAACATAATAACTAGATTTGTTTTTATGATACTGAGCCGTCTTTCGATTAAGATAAAGATTACTGAGGAAAGTTTTGATGAAAATTAATAATTAATTTTGTATGTTATGGATTTAATTGCTTTTTTATATTACTGAACCAGTAAACAAGAAACGATGATGGGAAGCGGTCACCGCAAGTACCGCAACCTACAGACTCCTGCAACACTGAACCGAACTGAAGCCTCAATTCTAAATTTCTTATCCTACTCCTATTATTTATAATTCTTATTCTTATACCCTGTAATTGCACTAGATCTGTTACCCTTCAGACCGCAACAAAGCAATGCAAAACAATGCTGCTTGGCTTGCAATGCATTATTATGCATAAACATTAAATATTCACTCTGGTACCTTATTACCTTATTAGGTACCAGAATCTTCACCATTTAGTCTGATTCTGGGAAGAATCCAAAGTTGCTACGAAGGATATAAATTTTCTCAAAAAATCCAATTCCTCAATTTTTGAAGATTCTGGGCGAAGAAAGAGCGCTTCTACCATATGGCCACCTAGCATCAGGTGAGATGAAGGCCAGGCGCTTTTACACTTAGTAATGAATAAAACCTACATAAATAGAAACATTCAGACTCGTTTAACGTAAAATGAGTCATGATTACGTATCTGCTGTATGTTTTTCGAACTTCAAAATCTTAATAAACCAGTTAATGGCACGTAAAAGTTAGAAACATTAGGTCCCCACCCACGGGCTTTACCAGGAATAGACGCGGACGTCATAAAAGAAGCCAGAACAAAACCGCAAACTAGTTTAAATGACGCTAATGAAACTGAATTAACTTACAATTCAATAAACATGACGACTTCATGAACAATTAAAGACTGTTCCATCATTCTCCATCTTAACAAGAATAAAGTAGCAGAACTAATATTTATTATCTAAAATACACCTCTTGAAATTTGTGTTGACACATAAAAACACAACACTCACAGCTAAACACTCCAAAAATAACATACCTACTGGCAACTATCGCGAGAATCACAAAAGAGAAGCGAGCTCATACACTGTCGGTAGCACTCCACGTAACTGTGGTAAATAAACACTCGATCAGAAAACATCAATCAGCGCTGCATACTGAATGTTAGAAAACAACTAAGACAACAAGCAAGATGTACGTACGTAATGATTTAATTCTAGATCCTGTAATTAGCTACCACTGTGTATACGATTGTAAATACTCGTGTCCATAACAAACATACTGCACGTGAAGTCAATTAGTGATATAAATATTTAAAAAAGATACTCACAGCCCGGCGATATTCCGTTCTCCTTCATAGCGCAGCGGAATGGATAATAAGTGCCTGGCAGCACCTTGCCATACATTGTCCGATCCATCTTCGGCCAATCGTGAGCTTGTTTTTTAGAAATAAAACACCCACTAGTTCCACACCGAGATCAGAGCTCCATAATCACAGCCTACACGTGAATTGAGTAAACACCGCGACCTACGCGATGGGAAAATGCAGAAAACAGTTGCATTTAGCATGAGCACTTGAATATTAATTAATCTGCCTTGATGATTGCGCGGTCCTATCTCAAGGACGTATCGATCTAGTATATCGTGTGTGATCGGTTGGCCACATATCGGTGATTCTATATGCGGTGGTTGATAAAAGCGGTGATAAGTGATAAGGCAATGTCAGGAGGGCGAGGTCGCGTGAGGCAGCGGTGGCGTCGTCGGCCGCACGCTAGCTCCGAGTTGAGTATTCGTCAACGCGTCCCAGTCACAACTGAAGTACTGTGGTGTTGAGCGTCGCCGGCGCCGGCGCACGCCACTCCAGCCTCACCGGCGCGGCGCGGCGGCTGGAGATTATTTATACGCGGCCACAAATCAAGTGTATTCGTCAAAATCGAACGATTGTTCTGACCGAGGGAGCACGATTTATGACAGCAAGGGTTTTATTTCTTGTTACGAAAATTCAGTAGGTTGCTTCAAAGAAAATTAGTAATTCATTGTGGCACAAAACGAACTCAAGAAAGAAGATTCAACTCAGAATATAAATCTTTATACATTTTGAGGATTGTTAGAAAACGCAATCAATCAATAAAAGTTTCGGACCTACATCAATGAAAAAATAAATTTAAGATTTAAATTTTTTTTTTGTGTATATCTCCGAAAAACTAAACCCAAAACTAGGGGTTTTATTCAATATCTACCAAAAGTCTCGCACATTTTTTTTTTGTAAAAGACATTTAAACGGTTTTTCTAATTTGGTGATTATTCCTCGAACAATTTCTACTACATCCGGCTGCCGAAGTGTTGCGATCTACTCTGACGTGACGTCGCTTCCGGCTCATCACAACGCCCCATGCCCCATTCTAGAATTAACGATGCCCATTAGACTACATTTCTTCAACTCTTCCTTTGATCTATGATTCTTCGGAAACTTTACGATATTGTCACCTGATGCCAGGAATTCAGAGGAACCGTTAGGCTTCAAGACCATTCATTAGTATTAATGCCGACATTCGCGTAGTAA
This sequence comes from Eudonia mercurella, assembly GCA_963082485.1. Taxonomy (NCBI): domain Eukaryota; kingdom Metazoa; phylum Arthropoda; class Insecta; order Lepidoptera; family Crambidae; genus Eudonia; species Eudonia mercurella. The sequence continues at coordinate 18,276,451 of OY720030.1, read as the reverse complement.
ATTCTAGCTCACCAGCTTTCGAGTATTCGTGTTTTCATTAAAATAGCAAACTGCAGTTTACTGCGTGTCCGTTTTACGATCTGCCTAAATGTACCATTGTTCCCGAGCTGGGGGCTCTAATAAGGAAGTAAACATTTGCGCTGGTCTCCGAGGCTGGTGCAACCCACTTACATACAAACGATATGGTTAGCCACGTGCGAGACATTAAGATGGAGTGCTGCATAAGGCCCAATGCCTTAAAGAGAATTTCTCCTTTTAAAGACTCTGATCAAAATTTTGCTCTTGATATGACGTTTAAATAAAATGAACCAATTTTATTTCAAGTGATTGAACTGTTACAATTATGAGCGATTTTTCCAACTCATTGTGGTTTTCTGTGAAAAAGGTTGCAAAAGTTACAAAATTTTATAGGAAAGTTAAAGATAAAATATTGCTAACATTGCAGATGCAAGAAAGTAGTAGGTAGCCTTTAAACTAGTTAAGGTTTGTTTAGTACCTGTAGATCACTGATTCACCTATATCAGCAGCTACATGCGAATTTACTATTTATAAATTATCTTATTCTTTTGACTTTGTCTGCGGTCTGTCGGCCTGTCTTTCACCAAAGACCTAATCAGGTGCCTCGGGAACTTTGACATCTATTCTATTAGACAGTAATAAAAACTTCAATTAACTCATGTGCTTTTACATTGATCCATGTTGCCCTCTAAAGACGGATAAATAAACTCACTTTTGCATTTTCTATGTATGTATTAATTATAAGAATAACTACAAACACATCGTTTCCCATCACAGGCAGAAGACAGTATTACTGAACGGTAGGCATTGAATAAATGCCAAGATCAAACTAGACTAACTGGCCAAAGGTGAAATGTCTAGTAACATCAATGAACGACAAATCGAATATAAACACGTGTTTTAGCGTAATGATGCACTATAAAAATACCGAATAAAAAAACCATAAAACATCAATGAAAATGTCAAGGGAACTTTAATGGATACAATTTTGAAAATATTTTAATCCACAATTTACGGTAAGTATAGAGTCGTCACATTTTTTAAAGTCGTGTTTATTATGATTACTTTCACTAGTTTTATTTTTATTCCCGTAGCGGTTGTACTAGTATCACGTCGCGCGACCAAAGCGTACGACTGACAAGGGGACGTAGTAATACGCAACTCATCGCACCGGCCACGGCTCTGTGACGTCACGGTGACCTCACTCATGATAACATCAGCTTGTCTTGATTATATCAACGCTAATATAAAGTAACCTAGTAGCACTATAGTACCGTGTTTAAGGCTAAATTGTTTCAAGGCTTATTTTTAAGGTTGATGACAAGTTAGCCTATGGATAATATACATAAAATACATGTTTAGGGTTGTGCAGGATAGAAAAGATTTAAGAACTGTTGTACTTTTAAGGCGGTTGCCAACACAAAATTAAACTATTCTGAAGATAAGCTAAGCTAAGCCAGCTAAACAAGGAATTTGTTCCATGACCCATATCCATCAAAAACTGCAGTGCAGTCTAATATTATGTCGAGTTGGACGGAAGTGACAATCTAGGCGAAGATTTTGACGATTTAGTTAGATAATGATTGATAAAGAAAGTTCTAACAAAGAATAATACGTGTAATTAATTATTAATGTTATGAACTCAATTGCTTTCTTTATTCAGCATGAGTCTCAGCCAGCACTGTGGATTCTCTCCGACTACTATGGTAGTATGATACCTCGCATACTAGTCGTGCGTGTTCCTAGTACGCGAGGTACCATAGTAGGTCGGAGGATCGGGATGCGTCGTGAGGAGAGAAAGAAAGAAGATAGAAGAAATTCAATTATTGGGTGCGTGTTCGTCCGAGTCAAATTCGTACGAAAACGCATCCAAAGTGCGGCTGACCTGGTCAACTGGTCACCATCCAATCATCTTGGGCAGAACACAGCAATGCAAAAAAGATAGCAGTAAAAATAACTATTAGGGATAGGTAAACTGCTGCCGGATTCTAGGCAGAATCCTATTATCAAGTCTAATTGGAGTTGTCAACGTCTCAGTTGCACAATGACGAAGGGCCAAACTTCACTATACGCTGAGGTGTGTTGACATCTTGGCACACAATGCATGGGAAGGTGTGCCCACGGTAGGTCCTCGTGTGTTACGACACGGCTCTAACTTATAACAAAGCGGGACGACCGATAATTTGGTTAATTAAGGTGGGAGTGGACACGTCATTAACATCGCTCGTGTGTCCACTTCGCATGATAGTATGTGAGCAGCGGCGCGGCGGTGATAAAGATAATGTGATTAGTTAATATGTTTATTATAAAAACCATTAAAATGTTATAAGAAAGTTAGAAGATAATGTTTACAATAATTGGTTAAGAGCCATTTTAATACGGTATCCCTTAAAACTTCATACATAAGCCAATTTTAATGAAAATTTCTATGCTGGAAAATACATTTTGAAAGTAAAAAAAATTTTTGTAAAACTAAATTTATGCAATTTAAAGTCTAATAAGGAAAGTTTTAAACATCATTATTTTAAAAATATGTGAAATAAACAAGATCGATAGTGTCCGTATAGGTATAAACTGTTTTATTTCAAATATGATTATAGTTGAATGCTGAGCTGGTTCAAATACATAATTTAATTAAAAAAACATTACCTCGTTAAGCATTAAAAGCCCAGTTAGTTTCTAAGTAATTAATTGCTGTGATGCATTAACGTAGCTACAGCGTGTTCTAAAAATATGGTCGCCAGCACTCGGTAATAAATAATGGCCATTCATTCCAGAACTGAAAGATTGGCATGCTGGACTGTTCTATGTCAAAAGAACTCGTAGGGGAGAAGAGACAGGCACCACACCTTCTGGTCGATTCGAATTCTTTAGTGTCTTGTTGGAATGTTGAATAGTCTTGTTTCAGACATGAATATGTTGTGTTGTGATTGTTTGATAAAATAAAACAATCATCAGACATGACGTTAGAATTTTCATCAGTACTATATTCTTGTTTATATTCTTGAGATACCTAAATTATTTATGTATACTTAACCAGTACCTATTTGAAAATTGCAGTTTTGCTGGACGTACAATGAGTCGACAAAAAAAGGAAATTCAAAGCTTTATAATTTCAGACACGATTGTCTCGAGTTCGATTTCGAGACAATTGGTTAGGTACGTTTGCTTAATAAATCTCCAAAGGGTTCCAATATACTCGCACATCAGGCGATCGGCTAATCAACTTCACTGATGTCATCTATTCCACCTCGGAGCCCTACTTTAAGTAGGGTGTAGTAAGCGAGGTCACTACTCAAGTGTACTCAAAACGGGTAATTTTGAGGATCAGTCTACCTGTTTGGGAGAAGGAAGTAAGAGTACTTATGTTATGTATTTAACAATGCTATCCAGCGAAAACAAATAGCGTCTTTCATGTCCAGAGTTGACTCGTGTGACAATAATTTCCGGAGTCTGGCGGACAGACTTATCTAAACTCTAATGTACCGATGTTGGGTGGTAATATCCGCGCTAAAACAATAATAAATATTATTATTTTACTTTTTTATTATATTTTTTTGTATTTGTGATGTTTGTGTAAGTATATCATATTTTGTGTGTTTATTATTTGTAAAAAGATATGGGTCATGTGTCTGCAATAAAGATATTATTATTAAACCTGCAACATACAATACTACGTTAAAGGAGTGAATGAAAAGAAGAAATTGCGAGCTTTTCTTATTACAGACACGAATTCTTGTCAAATTATCATGATTTCGATTTGTAGAAGCATTGCTGAAGCACATAGCAATGCCCTTTAGAAAACCTCTGATGGTGCTTCGTTTCACAGAGCTTGAGGAACCCTTTAGGCACTCGCCGCCCCCAAAAAAGTTCGGTGGAGCTAAATATTCGTCTGAGGCAATCAGCAATTAAACTCTCTCAAAAAAAAAAAGAAACAGTAATTCTGTCTTGTAGGTAATAACAATGAAGTATTAATACTTAAAAAATAAGCAGTCCAAGACAGTTGTACACTACGGTATGGCTAGATCCACACAATCGTCTAACTAAACAATCCGCCGAAAGGTTGGACGAATTGAAGGGTTGGGCGATCGTGTGAAACCAGCATTACGATTCCTGTAACGTTAAGGCGCTGCGTAAACGCAGATGAAATCAGCTATTCCTTACATTAAAATAAAAGCTACTCAACCAAAATGTATGTAACAGCTGATTTTTAAAATCATTTCCGAGTTGGTCCATTACGATTCACGGTGTACAATCACGTCTTAGTGGCCCGATACTGACTATTTTCCTTTTTTTTGAGAGTTTGCTGTTGGTCGCCTTTACAGCATCATCGGATGATGGATGACGATGATTTTACTATAAAGCCAAAAGTCAAAACCAGGCAAAAGAAAGATGATTGTATAAAATAGCAAATCAAGGCCCAATTGCCGTAACTGGATCTAAACAGGGTTTCAAAGATGCGTCTCATAAAGTTTATATTGAAGGTTCGCGCATCGCCTTAACATTCTACAGTGTAACATTACATTTTACAACATAACAAACATTGCTTTATATACATAAGTGTCCAACTAAACGACTATTAGTGGATTACAAGGTGGGGATCGGCCTCGATAGGCGCCATTAATCATGACAACGCCAAAGGGACAGGGCTATTATATACCGCGCCACGTTTACGCATTGCCGTAAAACCATAGAACGGCTTTGGCTTTCCACTTTGCGAGTGCATTATTAACACGAAGTATTTAATCAAACCGAAGTAGCACATAATAGTCAATATACTTATAATAGAATTTGCTTCATATTTTTACATAGTGCGAGTTATACATATTTGCAATAGAAAACGAGAGTTTGTATAACAAAATTTTAAGTATTCTTGTTTTTCTAGGGTTCCTTTCTAGTGCGTGTTTTATTTGCCATCCGATCACAATAACGAAAATGAGAATTTGTATGGCATGGCATTGCAGCAGCTTCTCCTGGTGATAAACGAAGGCAGTGAAATTTTGACATACCTACCCATTCTCGGTTTTCGTTAACTTATATTAAATTAAATATTTATCTAGCATAATATATATCACAATGCTATAGTAATAGTAGGGGAGCCCAAGCGGGGATTTCGGGATTGACTACAGCGCGGCAGATTAATATATAGGGGGATACCTTGTACCTGGTTAAGTACTTCCACCAAATATGAGCCCTATATATATGGCCGCCCGTCAAGGATAAAAGATCAGGTAGGCTACTCTTGACGCAAACTCAATCTCAATACAATTCCAATGCGAATAATATGTATCGATATTGGGATAAGTTTCGCAATTTCGGAACGCCCCATCTCGATAATAATTTGTTCACTCAATTTCCACGCAGTTTAATTGCAATGTAGCGCTATTATCGCTTTTAATAGTGCCTTTTGAATTTTTTAGATTTGGGATTGCAATTGTATTGAGATTGAGTTTGCGTCAAGAGTAGCCTACCAGATTAGTAAAAAAAAATCGATCATCTGAAATTCTCGAGCGCGTCAGATTAAGGTAGGGTGAGTTAGTTATATGCTAAAACGTGTATATTCCCTTAATCTGACAATTTGAGAGTGACGTAAAAAAGGGGGAGGGCTAGAAAGTTGTAAAAAAAACGTCATCTCGACATTCTCGAGCGTGGCTAAATTTTTTTTATTTTGAAGGGAATAATTCAAGGATTACGAAAAATATATAATCTGACGATTTCCACAAGCCGAGGTAATAAAAATTCATCGATAAAGTTTAATGCGTGCAGCTGCGTGATGCCTATATTCCCCTCTCCGTGTTACTATTCCTCTCTCACTCTTTCTCTATCTATTACTCTCTCACTCTGAGGATGAAATCGATCCAGAGGAAGAAGATGATTCTACTGATGATGATGATGATGATGATTATTAAAAAAAAAATACTCAAAAAAATTTAACTTTTTATAATTATTTTCTTATAAATACAAGTATTCTACAAAAAAAAACATACACTTCTTTATTTGCATGCTATTTCCTAAACTATTCAATAAATTAAGTTCAATGATTTCAAAATATTAAAAAAAAAATTTTTTTAATTGTCAGATTAAGCGAATTCCTCCAGATAATCGTCAGATTATGAGACAGCACGTCTAGGCCATACAGACGAACCATATATGTATATCTTAATCTGACGCGCTCGAGTATTTCAAAATGGCGAATTTTTTTTGCACATTCTAATAATGGCTGCGAGTTTGCGTCATATCCAAATCGTCAGATTATTATACAAGAGCTTTTTTTAGGTTCACTTAACACCCCCTTAAAAAATCTGACGCGCTGGAATAAATTTTTTTTTTTTCATTTCCAACCCTTACGCACGACCACCCGACTACGTAAGACATGGATGCTATTAATATCTGACGCGCTCGAGTATGTCCATGTAACAGTTTTTTTTTACATTTTTGAAAATCTATAGCCGCTTCCCCCACCGATGAAAAGGTATATATTATATGACATTTTTTTCTTTTTATCATCTAAGCTTCGCAACCCAATAGGTCTCGGTGACGCTCGAGTAACTCCCCATTTAGCATCGTGGGCTCCCCTACTATAAATTTTACTTTTTATTTTTAAGTGCTAATTGCTTCAATGGCAATTTTAATTGGCTCTACATTTCTTTAACCACAAACCCTGCAAGGGGTATTTAAAAAAACAATATTTCAAATAAACAAGACAAAATCTAAGGTGTATATAACAATACACTAAAAATCCAAAAATATATTTTTTTTACAATATTGTAACTAAATGGTTTTATTTAATAATTTTAGGACATCATGGTTACAAAACACTATTAATTTGATAAATTTAAATCTGCTGTTTTAGTTTTAGGTTGGAGGATAAGATAATTAGGGATAAAGACTTTAAATTGGATAAATGATTGACATAGTCATCAAGCATTGCTATCATAGATGGGTGAGAGGAGCACTGCAACCGTTTAAAATGGTGGTCTAGTGGGGGTCTTTACAAGCACCTTACAAGCAGAGAAAGATGCACAAGAGCTAGATTTGGATATGTAGGTATGATTTTTGTCGCAGCTTCACTAAATCTTTAATATAATCAAATAAAATCAATTATTTGTTAATACCAAGAATGTTGAAACCCTAATATCATAATATAAAACCTAAAACACAACAACCAAATCACAAACACAGACCATTAACAAACAATTCAACATCTCCAAAGAAGTAGGGCGAATGCCTTCTTATTTTAGCTCCTTGTTTTAGATTGTACATTATAACTGCTTTCACACCACCCTTATTTTCGGTCAGTGATAAAACATTACCGCATTTACAGCCATGTTGATGTTATCCTTATCAGCTGTTCTCTCAATGGTCAATGACCTGTAGATAAATTTGGACTGGAGACACCATCGTACTAGAACTTTAATTATTTGGCATTTCTTTTTAAGTCTTTTTAACTTTTAAATAGGATTAAAGTTTCTCTCCAACAAAAAGATGAGCTGGACATGTTCCAGACTGGTCATAAGCTTGTTTGAGAAACCATATTTAAAAGGAATGTTTAATCGGTCTAGAAATGCAGTTTTTTACCAAAATATGTATACATATTTTTAGAAAAGACGTCATTATCCAACAGAACAAGCCAAACAGGTTATGTTATCAGAATAAACTTACCCAAATCATCCATGGCTGAGACTTCTTAGCTACTTGTTTGCAGAAATATTAATCACCTTAACTTTAACTCTTTCTGTTTCACTTTAAATGATAGTACACAAATTTTATAAACACTTAGAAATACTAATTGTAATTCTAAGTGCAACTCTTAACTGCAAAAAAACATGAAATTCCAAACCAAATATGGCAAATTAATAATTTATGTTGGCACTAGTGACGTTCTGTCAGATGTCAACTCCGTTTAGAAGTGTTTCTGTATTTTGGTATAGTTTTCTTGTTTATGCTTCGGACCTACTATGATACGATTACTCAGTGATAATTACTCATATTAGACACCAAGTTTGCTTTCGGGGTTTTTAAAATGTGTTTATTAGCACTACCCAATACCAATACCTACTAAATACTCTTAGAGCAACTCCACGTCATGAATACATTAACCCTCAGTATATAAAAAAAACAAAAATCGATTTACTCATACTTACTTGTCAAAATCGTAAAAGATCATTTTCGTGTTTACGTTTACGCCCTTTAATATTAAATTTCTTGTAAAATTTTTCTCATAAAACAATGAGTAGTTCTGGGGAACAGTTAACATTAGCCAAAGATATTAAAAGGGCTATCGAATTACTGGAAAAATTGCAGCAAAGTGGCGAAGTGCCTGCTACGAAACTTGCTGCACTGCAGAAAGTGTTACAAAGTGATTTCCTAAACGCTGTCAGGGAAGTGTATGAGCACGTTTATGAGACTGTAGACATTCAAGGATCAGCTGACATCCGAGCATCGGCTACGGCCAAAGCTACGGTCGCTGCTTTTGCTGCGGCCGAGGGTCATGCTCATCCCAGAGTAGTAGAGCTTCCGAAAACAGAAGAAGGCCTAGGATTTAACGTAATGGGTGGCAAAGAGCAGAATTCCCCTATTTATATATCTAGAATCATTCCTGGTGGAGTTGCTGATCGTCATGGCGGGTTGAAGCGGGGTGACCAGCTTCTGTCAGTAAATGGAGTTTCTGTAGAAGGCGAAAATCACGAAAAAGCTGTTGAACTGCTAAAGCAAGCAGTTGGATCTGTAAAATTAGTGGTGCGTTACACTCCCAAGGTACTGGAAGAAATGGAAATGAGATTTGACAAACAGAGAACAGCAAGAAGGCGTCAGAATTACAATTAACTGAATTACTGAGTCGCAATGTGTTCACTTTATAGTACATTTTATTTCTCATTTGTACTGTATGCTGAGGGAGATGTTTGTGATTTTTATTGTTATTGTACTTAATCTTTTGTGTATATTTATGCACATTATTAGTTAAATAGGTTGATAGTAAAAATGTATTTAAATCATCACATTTTAACAGAAATATTTGAAAGTGACAGTTGGTAGCAAAAGTTTTTCCTATTTAAAGCTACTTAGAACAAAAAAAATAGTAAATATTTTAAACAAAATTAGAAGAGATTGTTAATGTTATAAGCTTTTATTTTATTTAGTCTCTAAGCTATGATCATAACTTTAGTTAATATTGTATTTACCTGAATTTGTCAGTATTCTAGCAAATCACTAATAAAATAAATTAAAAATTGAATTATGGTTTAGTAAAATTTATTTTCTATTATATTTACATAAGTTGTATCTTGAAAGTAATTTCCATTTACCAGGAGTCAAAAGTTCCAAAATTGTATTTAGCATCCCCTTTCCTTTTCTTAGTTGGTAATTCTTGATTCTTAGCAGGTTTTGCAGTTGATAACTCTTGTAAATTCAGATATTTGCCAACCCCATCTCTAAATACTTTAAGGGGTTGAGTTGAAGCTTTTTTAGGTTTGACACCAGAACCTCCAGCTTCTGCTTGGCGTTTTAATTCCTCTGCTCTTTCTGCAACAAGCTGTATAAGAAAAAAATCAATTAGATTATTTGTTGTCATGACTTATCTTCCAATTTATTAATATAAATTGAAAGGTTATGATATGATAGCTTCCTAGCAGGAAGAGGGATCATAATAATCATAGAACATCATATCATATCATAATATTATACACATTTTACATGTCTTATACATTTCTTCACTTTAATTTACCTGTTCTTCAGCTTCAGAGAATGGATCCACAAACACCTGTGCCACATCAACTATGATGTCATGGATTGGTCTGTCCTTGTTGTCCACTTCTATTTGTTCCATTAGGTTGAGAGTGTCCAATCCTCCCACCAGTTTACCAAATATGGTATGCTTCCCATCCAGCTGCTTGCATGACCGAAAAGTTATAAAACTGCAAAAACACATATCAAATTTAAAAATCACACAGAGGATGTCAGCCTTTAAGTAAAAACATTTAATTTAGGGTTTTAAATAATCAATAGAATGACTTACAATTGTGATCCATTAGTGTTTGGACCGGAATTAGCCATGGAGAGGACTCCTCTGCCAGTGTGGTGGAGGTTAGGCCGGACCTCATCTTCAAATGGTTTTTTCCATATAGACTCTCCTCCGAGTCCGGTGCCAGTTGGATCTCCACCTTGGATCTGGTTAAAAAAAACAATTAAATAAACGATAGAACTTTTTAATAGCAGGAGCAATATTACATTATTAGTGCATAATGAAAAAGCTACAAGGTCTAATAGTGCATGCCCAGACTTGCTTGACTTGAAGGCTTGCTTTATTACTTTCATTCCCTCATGTGTGTTAGTCGATGAAGTTGTAAGCAATCTATTTCGATACTGAATACTGAAGCCTTTGGTCTTGAATATCTTGTAATAACAACAGTTGTTAACTCCCGCCAACTTACATTAGACCATTGCTGTGGGTTTTGTTCTCACATTTTATTGCGAAGCCCAGCAATGAGACATTTGTAGGTCTATGAGTGGCATTATTCATCATTGGACAGTTATTTGCTTTAAGTAGCTTACCATGAAGTTTCTTATTGACCTATGGAATTTTGTTCCATTGTAGTAGCCATTGTTGCAGAGTTTGATGAAGTTATCGCAAGCCTTTGGTGTAACATCACAGTACAATTCTAAATTCAACGGGCCATAATTTGTCACCAATCTCACGTATCCTGTTAAAAACACAGAAAAGTGTGAATAAGGTAAGGTTTATCTATTTAAGATTAGTATAGGAAAATTATGTTATAATTCTTAATAAGTTTTAATGATAGTATTTTGTATTTGACATAAATCTACGACAGATCTAATTTCAGAATGCTATACTTATTGCAGTAAATAAATTAGATTGAATAGATAAGCTTTTAAAAATAGTGTACTTCTGCTAGACATTGTTTGATAGAAAATATATTCACCTTTTTTCTTTACTCTGTCATATTTGACTTCATCCTCACAAATGATAGCAGCTTCATGGACTGTCTCCGGCACCATGGCAGTGGAAGTGAAACTGGCTGCCACCATACCAGTTGAATAATGGGCGGCATTGAATTTGTCTGCTAACTAAAATAAAGTATTAAATTAAGTATTATTATTGGTAAGCCACCCAACTTGTTAAAACAGCTGCGTGTTCTGGTCTTTGATTTGGCTACAATCATGGAAATGTTGGCTTGATTTTGAAACACTTTCCATAGTTCTAATGTTATTACCAGGCTACAAACACCTATTAACAACATTTTTGAATTTGCAGATTCAACTCTTTTTATTGTCTGAACATCATTGCTAGATATTTTATTTAAAACGAAAACTGAAAACCCATTTTTTTACATGATATGAAATACCAAAACAACTGTCAAAATCTTTTTATTTAATTTTTTGTTTGTAAGTACCTCTTTTTTAACTTCTTTCTTCACTGGTGCTTTGTAATCTCTCTCCAATTCTTGTAAAATATCTTTAGTTTCTGCTGACACTGTCTTCAACCTAGCCTTAGGATCCTTCCTCATTGCAATTTCCTCTGTAATCATTAAGTTTAAGAATAAGAATAAGAATAAAAGCATTTATTGGTATTACATAACAAAACACACAATTAAACATACAACATGTAACAAAAATAATAAAAAATAATAATAACAATTTACATGTGCCCTGTTAACTAGTTAGTTTACTGTTAGTTTCAACTTTTATAAAACATATCTTAAGAGTTTCCAATTGCAAACATTTGAGTCATCTTATTTTAACAACTATTATTCTGTGTTTAAGTAAAAAAAGATTTAAAAAAATTAAACCTTCAGTTTCAACTCTCAAGTTGTTCTTGATGTGGTGGAATGTGGATATATTAAACTTGTTCAAGTTATTGGGATCTTGAATAGTAACAATATCATTTCTTGTAAATGGAGTGTCATCAATTAAGTCCTTAAAGTTTTTGCCTTTTATGTTAAGCTGCTCAACTGCTTCATTTGAGTAAACGTTTCCGCTGGTTCGAATAGCCACAATAAAAGAATTCTTTGTAAAAGGTTTAAAAAGTACTGGGCAGTGATATTTGTCTTCAGCATTTTTGTGAAATTTCAATTTAGTCAAAGTTTTCATGTCAAATTTCTGTAAAAAATATATTACTTCATTATTACAAGGCTTAAAAATTAAGGCAAAAAGAAAATTAATATAAAATATAAAATCTTTAGTATACAATCTAGAAAATATTAAAATGTATAAATAAAGATTTCCAGCACCTTGCCAGTCACGGGATTAATTTTGAATTTTTTCACAAATTCTAAGATAGCTAGCAATTCAAACACATTGCCGTCGTTATCACTGTAGGGGTCTTGAAATGGCTGCAGACACAAGCAGCAGTGGTCGTACGGGAGCCTTTTGAATGTTGTGTCCTCTTCCACAGCGGTTCCTGATCTTTTACCTCCGTATAATGTTGTCCACTCCGTGTACGTGAGGTACCTGGAATAAATTGAAGTATAGATATTAACTACTATTTATTCAAATAAGGCACACGCAGAATTTATATGAAGACCAAAAAGCAGACGATGAATTATATTGAAATAAAGTTCTATTACATTTTATCTTTTTGATGCTGTCGTTTACCCATTTTGGAGATATTTTTACTTTCTTCTCAATAAAACTATATACAAATACCAAGGATTCTGTAACAGGATAACTTATAAAATTGTAACTTTAATCTTTAATGAGCTAAAACGATACGATTACATGAAAATGTCACATTTAATGTGTCACAATATTGACAATCACTTTTTTTTTTTTTTAAGTGTAGTTCGTTTCCTGAGGAACCGGCTAAGGTGCCATAAGGACCATGCTGCCATGTCATTAGTTTCTTAATTTCATTAGTATTATAATCCTAAAGATGATGATGAATGATAAATAGAAATGAGAAATGATATACCCCCCAACCCCTCGAGTATCTCAGTAAAGTTGTGGACTTTTTGTTTGACGTGCATGTTTTTAATTATTAAGAAATTCACTTAGACCATATAACCAATCTAAGGAGATTCAGTTTCGTGTACAATTAGACTAGCCATATAGCCTTAGAGCATTATAATGCTCTAAGCATGTAGCCCATTGAACCCTGTTTTTCGTTAATTTTCTCGATAAATGGAGATAAATAGTGATGACTAGATTTTTGAATTATAAGAATCATGATTATTTTTACATATAATTTTACGCAAATATTGTGTCACACACAAAACTAATATTATTAGTGACATATCATCTTATTACATACTCTATGTACATCTCTCTAGATATCGTAACTTTTTATAAAGTAAGTTATAGCCGATTAGCAGTTCTCAAACTTCTTTTGAATACCTACTACTCTTAAGTCTGCTGGTTATACTGCGATGTCACTCTAGCGCTAAAGTCTATACCAGCAGAAGAAGTTTGAGAACTGCTAATCGGCTAACTAAACACAGAGTTGGGCGTAATCAACTACTTTTTTAATCAGATTAATAATCTGATTGAAAGTAATCATGATTACTTTTAATCAGATTAAAGTAGTCGTGATTACTTTTAATCAAGATTAAACATATAATCTTTAATCTTGATTACAGTAATCAGTAATCTAAATTACATGATTATTCTTAACTAAGTTTATATGAATTATGGTTTAGAAATTTGTCATTAATTATCACAAGTTGTAGGTATGCATCTAGAAATTGAGTGGTTGGCTTTATTGTACTATAAATTATACCTACTACGTAAGACGCGCGGTAAGGGTGCGGAGGACAGGGTATTGTACGATCACCGGCTAGCCAATCGCCGCGTCCGCATTGTCGATAGTCGACAAGTGCACACGCGCCATTTTGTTCAGTGCGCATCAGTCAAACGAATCGAGCTCAAGGAGACGATACGAGACGACGTAATTCTTTTATCGTACGTGATCGAGTATTTTGAAAGTATCGTGTACCAGAAAAATTACCATGCAGCAGATTTTTTGCGTAAAATAATTATCCTAAAAGCACAGTGTATGAGACTGATAAAAAAATAAAGTTCTTTTATTTTTTAACGTTCCGACTGTTGGTTTTATTAATCAATCATAAAAGCAATCAAGATTACGATTACAGATTTATAATCATTAATCACCGATATGATTACATTTTTGATTAATTTCTGTAATCTGTAATCGTGATTGAAGATTACAAATTGTAGTCGTAATCCTTAATCATTAATCTGATTACTTTTTGCCCATCACTGCCAGCGGTGCCAGATTAGGCGAATTATCGCCATTTAGGCTACCTTGAGGGGTCAAATGGCGACCAAAAAATCCAATCAGCTACCAGTAGCCATTTAGGCTACCTAGAAAAAAAGAGCGGGCTATTTAGGCTACTTCAGGATGACCCCAAATTTATTAAATAATTTCTTGTTGATAATTGTATGCTTGTAAAGGAACGTATTATGCACGTCCACCGTTCTTTCCATGGATGCATGCTGCTTGCTTTCATATTGCATTTACTATTTGTAGGAGTGAGACAGAGATAGACAAACGCGCATGACAACGAGAAAAAAATCTTTCCATTATTCTGCTTAAATGATATAGTATCTCTGAGTAGTCTGTGTATGTATACTACTACCCGCTACCCGGACAAATTAAGTGGCATTTCGCTGTGATGCAATTGCCTAGAGCACCGCAATGAGACGTAACGAATCCAGGTGTCAATTTAATTCATCCGGGTAGTACTTCGATCAACAATACATGTTGATCGAAGGGGTAGTAACAATAAAATTGAATGAACTGGCGGGCGGCGGCGCGCGGATTTATATAGTGTTTGTTTCATATATGTAAAAAAAATAGTTTCCCACACTCACACCAATTATCTAGTCCCAAGAAAAGCTTCCTTAAGAAATTCAATAAATGGTTAACTAGACGAAGGATAAAAAAAAAAAGATAAAAAATTTGTTTTTGTTTATTGTGTGAAGGTTTTGTGTTGTTTGATCTGATCAAAGGTTCTAATGGGTAAACACGGTAAAAATGCGAAACACTATCGCAATGAATAGAAGAGAATCCCTTTACTTGTCAAAACAAAAAAATATTAGGCGATTTAGGCTACTCGGTACGCAAAATTAGGCGAATTGAATTAGCTCATATCTGGCAACCCTGATCACTGCCCCCAACCACCTAACGCTCTCGCTTTCAATCGCTTTGAAAGCGAGGCCCTCGCCTCGCTTTCTAATATAATATCAAGTAATATCAAAAGCTATAGCCTAGAGTTTTCGATATTGCTTTCGAAATGACCAGATGACGCCTCCTCCTCGCCTCGCCTTCAAAGCAATCGAAAGCGAGAGAGTTAGGCGGTCAACCCCCTGGGGATCGAAAGTAATATGAAAGCCATATCGAAAGCTATAGGCTATAGCTTTCGATATTATTCGATATTATATTTCGATATTATATTAGGAAGCGAGGCGAGCCTATAGCTTTCGATATTGCTTTCATATTGCTTTCGAAATGACAAGATGACGCCTCCTCCTCGCCTCGATCGAAAGCGATCGAAAGCGAGAGAGTTAGGCGGTCGACCCCCTGGTGTCATCACATCACTCATCATAGACAATAAAATAACATGGCAATATTGGTTTTCAGGCGGTTTTTTTATTTAAAAAAAACATTGCGAAGATGTCGGATGTTTGCGAGTGGTTGCTACTATTATGAATTTTTCATAATTTCCTTTAGATTATATTACATTTGGATAGATATAGTATTTTCCGGTTTTTAACTTTGTCTAGAGTACTTGTTTAACTGTAAGTAAGTTCTACATCTACTAAAACACTTGAGAATTTAAAATCTTAAGCGTGTGTGCATTCTATAAATTTCAGTTGTTTGTGTTGGTGAGGTTGTTGGACAAATGGATAAAATTGAAATGTGGTAGATCTTGATTGAAGAATAATTATTGCTGGTAGAAACAATAAGAAGACTACTTAGTTTTAAAAGGTAATGTGTTTGTTACTGTTGTATTTTATGTTCGTCTTGTTTATCATGGTAAAGTAACAGGCTGCCTATTTGCGCTTTGCAGTGCGGAGCATCTAGCAAGGAGTTTGCGTTCGTATAATAGCAAAAAAATACAAACTCTGGATGAAGTAGATTTATTGTGTTTGTCGTGTATTGGGAGACAGCTATTTCTTGAACTGGGTCACTGCTGAATTGACAAAATATAAAATATCGGATAACGCCAGCCTACAAGATGGCCGACTGTTATTCGTAAGGTACAAATAAATCTTTTTCCATTGCCTTTTCCATCGTTGTTAGGTTGATTTAGTGTTCAAGATGTGAGTGCAGCCTTGGAGATTTTATTTATTTGCCTTTTGTTGAGTTTTTATTAGAAGTTACGTTCATGTCCTTTGTTCTTTTTGAAATAAAAAAGTTCTGTTTTTTTGGAAAGATCCACACGTTAAAACACAAATTTATTCATTTATATTGTACGATTTTAAATTTAACTAAGTTTTTAATGTTTTTATAACACTTTTGTTTGAAGAACGATTGCCAGTTTTTTGTAATTTCATTATTTTTTGTAGTTAGTGCTCTTTTAGCATGAAGTTGCAAATTTTTTTTATACAATTTGTTTGCTTTCTATTAGTTGTTTAGTGTAGCATTTTGAGTTTGGTGCTTTTAGATAATGTCTGGTGCATCTGGTTCATCAGGAAGTGGTACGGGACGTGGCAGAGGAGGAGCAGGGTCAAGCAACACAGTTACAGACAACAAACCAGAATCTAAAGAAAATAAACCTAATCCAAAAATGTCAAAGGCACTTGGCACTTCCGCTAAGAGGATTCAGAAGGAACTTGCAGAGATCACTCTGGATCCACCACCTAACTGTAGTGCTGGACCAAAAGGGGACAACCTTTACGAATGGGTCTCTACAATCCTAGGGCCACCGGGCTCAGTGTATGAGGGTGGAGTATTCTTCCTGGACATTCATTTTTCTCCAGAATATCCTTTCAAACCTCCTAAGGTATGCCAAACATAATTGCTATTATTTTACTGGGTTGTTATGTATACTTAACTTTTAATATGCGCATGGGCTGAGCCATGGCTTATGTATCTATGGTCCAACTAGTTTGTGCTTAATCTCAACACTCAGGACAGGTGACTGTTGATTAATAGCCAGAGATCGGAATAGGTAGAGCTATTTTTGGTACTTTTATGCGAAATATAATACGATGTAATAATATGGACATGCCCTACGTTTAAAAATTAATCCCGGGATTTCATTTGAGTTGGAAGTTACTTAACTAAAAGCTTGACAACTCTTACGAAGCCACACGTCGCGCGATGCTTACAATGAGGTATAAGGGTGAAATCACAGTGAAGTACGCGACATTTCCGAAACAATCACCAGTGGAATTTGTTACATGATCTATTACATTTTTCTGTTACCTTCATTAATTTATTTTTTATTTTTAAAATCCCGGTATTGTAGTCGAAATCCCGGGGTATATTCATATTAACATATACGTTTGCGGTCAATGAACCAAAATAGCTCTACCTATTCCGATCACTGTTAATAGCACTTGATTATGGAGTAAATGTGTTGTGAACTATAATCATTACATCCAAATAAACTTGATTGGTGTAAAATGGAGTGTCAATACAAAAACAGAGAAAGGGGCTTAGATGGTTTGGTCATGTAGAAAGAATTAGTAAAAATGTTGACAAAAAAGTTATATGAAACGGATGTGAATGGGGATAGTTAACAGGGATGACATTCAGGGTCATAAATTAAGTTTAGGTCAAGAATACAAATCCACTTATTATACACCTGATAGGGTGTTATAACACCCCTAAAGTATTGTGTGATACTACCTAACACAACCACAAATGATTGCCTTAATTTCAATGTGGTACGGCCACGGCCACGGCCTATACGTTATAACAGCAAAAATATTAAAAATATAACTCTTTAGTACAAAAAAAGTACACTTTTTTTCATGAATATGTACCACATTAAAATTAAGGTAATCCTTCGTGGTTGTAACCCTAATTCCCAATATATAGTACTTTTAGAGGTTCATTTTCTACAAAACCGGCCAGCATGTATGAGGAAATTAATGAAAGAAGTAGGTATGTAAGAATCATTATAAGTGGCAAAAATTGATCTCTGCCTACTCTCTTAGGAGACATGAGTTACTTTATGCATGCATGCATGCATGCATGCATGTATGCATGTATGTATGTATATATGTATGTATGTATTTATGTATGTATGTATGTATGGAATAAAATTAAGATTCTATAAAAGAATAAGTGATTCTTTCCTTTACAGACCAATATGTAGTATATTGCGTTTATTTGTATTCCAGGTAACATTCCGTACTAGGATATATCATTGTAACATCAACAGTCAAGGTGTGATATGCTTAGATATTTTAAAAGATAATTGGTCGCCAGCACTGACAATATCAAAAGTTCTTCTATCCATTTGTTCCTTGCTCACCGATTGTAATCCAGGTAACTAAATAAAATTTTAATATTTTGTTGGATAATACAAAATACTGTGACACATCATTTGTTACAGTATTATATTATGATCACAATCATGATCTTCCTCATAAAATCTACCAAAGGTTAATAATTATTTTAATTTAATTTAAAAAATTTGATGTCACAAAATTACAAATTGAAGTTTTCATCAGTTTGATTCTTACCCCCATATTCATAAAAACTATTTAAGCATAATTTAGTTCATCATTGTTTTGTCTCTTTTTCTCAAATTCAAAATGATGTTTGTGTGACGTTGACAAAACAATATTTAACTAAATAATGCTTAAATAGTTTTTATGAATAAGGGGGTTAGTATTTATTAATAACTTTACTTATAAATTAAAAGAAACAAGGAGGGAATGTTTTCTTTCATGCAGTGAATTGGCTGCTATAGTTTAAAGTACTTTGCCTTTAACTTATCCTACCTAAATGAGTTGATGATGAGATGAGTAGATTCCAAGAAGATTCCAGGAGTCCCATTCTCATATTGTTTTGTATAGTGTAGTGTAGTATCTTCCATAAGTTTATTTGGGTAGCAATGAGATGTAGGAAGGCATAGTCTAGCCAGTGGACGTTTCTAGGATGATGATTATAATGTTTGATTTGAATTTCAATTATTTTGCAGCAGATCCACTAGTCGGCAGCATTGCGACGCAGTATCTGCAGAACCGGGAGGAGCACGATCGCATCGCGCGCCTTTGGACCAAGCGCTACGCGACATGATTGCGCTGTCGCCGCCCGCCCGGGAACAACTTCAAGTATCATACTCAATACCATTCTGTTTTAAATCCATCCTATTCACGTAAATATAAGCTTACTCTGTTCGTTAAGTAATTGAACAACAACATTTTTTGTATTGTATCTCAGCATTTTGTGATCGTTGTAAAGTGAGGGTTGTCCGTCTTGAGTATGCTGCAGAAAATGCATGTTGTTTCTTATGGCTTATTAATATTTAGTTGCAATTAATGTGATGTCGACGTGCTTGAGATGGTCTGAAATGTATAATTTTAAGGGATGACAGATTTTTGTTGCCAACTGATTGGTTTTCTGTTACTGTTTCAGAGGTGGTAATCCGACTTAACATTGTATATTAATTTTAGTTAATTCGAACTGTGTAACTGTGTGGAACTGTGTATTACCTATGTAATATAAGAGAGATTCAATGCGGTTCTTATTATAATCTTTGTATTGAAGAATGTATGTAATATTGATAGTAGGTTTAACCAGTGAATTGAGTCAATTTTTACCGCAATAATCTGCGCTGATCTCAAACACTATTATCAGTTTAAGTATCTGCTGTGACCTATTGATATGATATTTGGGAATAAATAGCATTGTCTGTGAAAAAGTTTTTGATTTGAAGATTTTTCAAAGACAAAATTGAGTAACCTGCATTTCAATAATTTTTTTGACCACTGCCATACTAACAGTCAGATATAAATTAAGTTGTGATTGGTACACAGACGTAAAATATTCTTCATAAACGCCAGTCAGGCATTTCGTCATTGGACATGGGTGCTGCTCTTATTAAACAAGCATTTATTACTCCCTTCGTGTTCATGTGTAAGGGCAATTGATATTATTCCATATTAAAATCATAGTTCTGCCTATTCTCGTCAACTTTGAACCATAGCTATAAGAGTAGAGCTGTAAATACAAAGGCGTTGTAATTTAGCAGCATCTAGCTGTGACGGTAATCAATATATTTTAATATTGTGTCAAAAAAAATCTTGCTACTGGCTTGCTTGGGCGCTGTTGCCAAGTTTTCTGTAGAAATATTTATAAACATGCAGACCTTTCTGATAAAATCTTGCCTAATTTCGTGAAAGGAATGTGAATGAATAAAAACCAGCATAGTGGCAAAAGATCAAACTATTATTTCTTACGAGCTCGAGCGCGCGAATAACAGACACAATAGGAATTTTAATTGTTTTCGGTCACCTGGTGATCGATCGACGCTCAAGGGGTTAGAGTAAAGAAATCAGATTTCGTGCAGACTCCTATTAACGTAGGAACAGTATCCTTAAAAAGTATAATGTGTAGAAACCATTAATAAAAAATCCCATTAGATATACGAAATACGTGACGATATTCAAGAACTCATCACTTATTTTTTCGAATATAACCTCTTTGCTGTAGGGTCATCAAACTTTTCATCTAATTGAAGCGCAGTGTAGGCGTTTCAATGCACTATGGGATTATTGAAATTTTAACAAAATACCTATCGTATTAGTTTTATTTAAGGTAATAGCTTATAAATAAAATCTTGGACAATCATGAAAAATATTTTTTTATAAGATTCAATGAATTTGGAACAACTTGTGTTAAGTATTGAAATGAAGTCAGGTATGTTCAATTGATTATACTTTGTTGAAAAGAATATTTCGTATGATGCATTAACTTTTGTTTAGAATCAAAACCACTAAACCGTTACTTTCCATTCAGAACAGAGATCAAAGCTATTATTTTTTAGGAAATATATTGTCTTAGCAACTATTCAATGTGAACTGAAAGTTTATCTATTTGCTTAGACTGAAAATTGAAGTGTTGAATGATGATACTTATATGAAAAAAAGATTATTCTGCAGTAGGAACATATCACGTCAAATTACTGCAAGTATTCGTGATTACCAACTAGTTTTTTTTAAATATTCGTGATTACCTAAGTGCCAAAAGTTAGGTACTTGGCCTCTACTATAGTCTGACGTAACTAACTCCGACATTTTCTGAAGTTAAATACTTCACTAGTAGGTTGTAAACAGTTACTAGATGTAAGTTATTTTATTGTGTAGGTAATGTATAATGTATGTCTTAACCCTAGTTTTAAATGGTTCTTAGAGTTGTAATGATTTTAGCAAAAGTGTATGTCGCTCGTTTTTGAATGTTTTGGTGAGAAAGTTATGATTGAGTTAATTTTTTTTTAAATAATTAATTTGGCGACTTCGTTAGTAGCGAAACTGGTGCTGTGAGATTCAAATTCTTGCGACATACAAGAGATGAATGAATGCTATATGTGTTCGGGACTGGATATATTTTGACAATGTGATTTTTAATTATTTTGTACTATCTAAATGTGTTGCTTGCAAGACAACAACTGTATCTAATGCGACTGATGTTCCTCTTTAACTCGGATGTTCATGAATTCTGATCCCTTGTAATCATCCTTTGTTACAATTTGTATCATGGTATATATTAGAAAATAAAATGTGTGTAACTAGGACACCGATTGCTGTTTCATTCGACGAACCTTGGAACGGTAAATTAAAAACCAATTTGATTCGATAATGCTATTATTTAATTATAAATATAATACCTAGAAACATTTAGGTTCCAAAACACGCAGATTCAAAGTCCACCTTATGTTTCGCTTTGAGATCAAGATTATAATGTCTTGTGAGATCGCCATGCCGGATGGCAATCAAGCCAATAAAATGAACTTTGAACTCTTTATATTAGTGCACTACATCTACTTGGACTTACATGAAATATAAAGATTACATTTATAATACGAATTGGATAGAAAATCGAGATACAAATACATTATAAATGTAACAAAAGTAGAGATGGAATTGATTTGGTGTAATGCTCCCTGGCCGGACCACCATTAAGTACTCAGATGCCTTATTGAGGAATAAAAGCTACCTTTAGTCTACTTTTCAATACCTACTTCAATATTTTAAGTACCTCAAAAGATTTTGAAATATTTTACAAATAAAGTGGTCCGGCCGTAGAGCAGTACTCCCTGGCCGCGCCACCTTGAGTTCAAACAATTCTTACAAATTTCCATATAAGTCATTGACCTCATATTTAGTACCTAATTTCTACCTTACATAAAGCACATTAAATACAACAAATCTCAAAAGGTTTAGAATTTATAAGACATCAAATGTGGTCCGGCTGGAGAGCATACTCTGCAGCCGACCAACTTATTAATTGTTAATGCCAACTATGCGTAACTCTATTCAAGTTTTGCTACCTATTGTCTACTTCACGTTAATTCATTTGTTTTTCTCAAGTAACAATTAGTTTTTTTTATAAAGCTCAAATAATGTGGCGCGGCCAGGGAGGATTTCTTTTTAGTGAATACAAAGAATAATATAATTTTCTTCACAGTAATTAGTTATGAAAAAAAAGTACTTCATAAAATAATGATTGCTATCTCTGAAATCTTTAAATTATTATATATTAAATTATAAAATCGTTAAAGTAAATTTGAAATCATTAATAAAATTATATCTCATTTTTGGCCTTTTAGTATCTTAAATATGATCCTCTACACTTGACGTAAGTAAGTAGTTGGTACCTAAGTCACAGAAAAAATCATAGTACTAACGAAATACTAAGTGCAGTGTTGTTTTTTGCGTATCAACAAGACACAAAATGTTCAGATCAAAATAAATAATTTTATCGCTTCGGGTACTTAAAGTAGATAAACTTTGTCTTCCACACTACATTATTTGGACAAATATTTTAATAATTACGACGATGATGACAAACCGAGTGCGAGACACTATGGTGCGGTCCGGCGGCAATGACGATAGATTTTGTAAGAAATTATCGTTTCCGCACCACAACGCCATGAGCGCTTCTATAGAATTCGTATAGAAATATAAATAAAATATATAAAAAATAAAGTCTATTTATTTCAGGCTGTTGCCCATAATATTGTTAGTATACAAATGACTTAAAAACTATGTTAGTAAATACAAAAATTAATTTAGATATTTGCCGCCTTCTGGGGCTCCGGGCACACGCACTTGTGCTTGGACCCAGTGCCCCAGAAGGGGGCTGTCCAGCTTGTCGCTGAGCACGTTCAGGATGGTGTTGGCGCTCCCACGCGCGCGGCACATCAACGACGCGATGCGTCGCCGCAGCACGGTGTGGAAGCCGTCTGTGTGCGCATGCGCAAACATCGCAGACGCACTACAGTAGCGTGGGAGCCCCACCAGCACCCTGAATGCGTTATTATACTGTATTCGGAGAGCGTTGATGGCCCGCTGCGTGTAGCTGACCCACAGATTGCAGGTGTAAAGTGTTTGGCAAAATGCTTTAAAGAGTGTAATCTTTACCTCTACTCTACACCGCGCGAATCTGCGAGCCAACATGTTACAGCGGACCGCCATCGCTCTCATCTCCTTTTCGATGTCTCCATCGTCTTTTAAATCCTCGGTGACCACATATGTCCTATGATTTTTTCTGTGACTTAGGTACCAACTACTTACTTACGTCAAGTGTAGAGGATCATATTTAAGATACTAAAAAGCCAAAAATGAGATATAATTTTATTAATGATTTCAAATTTACTTTAACGATTTTATAATTTAATATATAATAATTTAAAGATTTCAGAGATAGCAATCATTATTTTATAAAGTACTTTTTTTTCATAACTAATCACTGTGAAGAAAATTATATTATTCTTTGTATTCACTAAAAAGAAATCCTCCCTGACCGCGCCACATTATTTGAGCTTTATAAAAAAAACTAATTGTTACTTGAGAAAAAGAAATGAATTAACGTGAAGTAGACAATAGGTAGCAAAACTTGAATAGAGTTACGCATAGTTGGCATTAACAATTAATAAGTTGGTCGGCTGCAGAGTATGCTCTCCAGCCGGACCACATTTGATGTCTTATAAATTCTAAACCTATTGAGATTTGTTGTACTTAACGTGCTTTATGTAAGGTAGAAATTAGGTACTAAATATGAGGTCAATGACTTTTATGGAAATTTGTAAGAATTGTTTGAACTCAAGGTGGCGCGGCCAGGGAGTACTGCTCTACGGCCGGACCACTTTGTTTGTAAAATATTTCAAAATATTTTGAGGTACTTAAAATATTGAAGTAGGTATTGAAAAGTAGACTAAAGGTAGCTTTTATTCCTCAATAAGGCATCTGAGTACTTAATGGTGGTCCGGCCAGGGAGCATTACACATTGATTTGGCTTTTCGCAAACACTTCTAATTGAAAAATCAGTCTTCTACACTGAGCACACTAAGGTTTAGAATACGGTGCACGTGTCGGTCACTCTGTTAACTCTACAATACAATAATCTACAATGTCTTTTACACGTCGTCAGCATTGTGTGTATAATATGTGTACTATCTTTGATACAATACTATAGACGTCTTAAATTAACTTTGCAAAGAAAACTACAAAAATTACAAAATAAACAATTCAGAAACAACAATAAAAAATAAATTAATCTTCATATACATAAAGTATTACACTGTTAACTTATATTATTTAAATCACAACATGTAAAAATATAATATATTATGTAAGGTTGGAATAGACGTTACTCGTATAGACACCAAGAATAATGTATGTAATGTGTAGGCTGGTGTGGCTTATACAGTTTCGTACTGGCTGCGGATGGAGCGCGCGAGGCAGCACGCGAATATCACTCCCAGCAGCTGGAATACCAAAATGATCACACTGAGTAAAGGTTTGCGGTACATTCATAAGGGCAATACATAATATATTTTATGCTATTTCCACGATGATAGTTCTCGTAATAAAGGGGGAATGGAGAGGCTGTTCTGATCATCTGTCTAGAGTTAAGACAAACTATGAGGAGGATAGAGTGGTTTGACGACCGGTCTGAAATATTTAAATCTCAGCGGCATGCATATCAAGACTACTTACAAATTGTCAAACCTCAATAGGTTTTGAGTTTAGTGTCTATGGCATATGGTTTAATATTTATTGATGAAATTTGACAGTTTTAAATAGTCTGATGCCAGGTTGTTCTGATCAACAATCCTTTGCAGGTTATAGGTCATCGCTATAGCAAGTGCCGAGCAATATCTTGGGTATACTCCCTAAACTTAATTTTTCAACCTGATCTTCCAAGACCGTGTATCTTAATAACGTATACCGACCGAGTCACGAGACTGACCACTATGTAACGATGCCTAGCCCCACTCCGGCCAGCACAGTGGCGATGTCTCTCAGGTAGCTGACAACCTTGCCGAAGCAGCCGTCCCTATCTCCTGGACCGCGCAATAAATATCGACAATAGCTTGTCAAATATAGGCGACTGGCGGTCAAAAGGTTACGATCTCATAGTTACCGACCTATATTAGAGCGATGCCCAACCGCACTCCGCCCAGTAGTGGAAATGTCCTTTAAGTAACTGACGACCTTGCCAAAGCAGCCATCTCTGATCTCCTGGACCGCGCAGTATATCTCGGCTATAGGGAAGCCGTTGTTAGTTACAAGACTGATCTGTATGAGAGCGATGCCCAGCTCCACTCCGCCGAGCACAGTGACGATGTCTCAGGTAGCTGGAGACCTTGCGGAAACAGCCGTCCCTGGTAGGCTACTCTTGACGCAAACTCAATCTCAATACAATTCCAATGCGATTAATATGTATCGATATTGGGATAAGTTTCGCAATTTCGGAACGCCCATCTTGATAATAATTTGTTCGCTCAATTTCCACGCAATTTAATTGCAATGTAGCGCTATCATCGCTTTTAAGAGTGCCATTTGAATTTTTTAGATTTGGGATTGGAATTGTATTGAGATTGAGTTTGCGTCAAGAGTAGCCTACCTGATCTGGACTGCGCAGTATATCTCGGCTATAGGGAAGCTGTTGTTAGTTACAAGACTGACCAGTACGAGAGTGATGGCTAGCCCCACTCCGGCCAGCACTGTGACGATGTCTCTCAGGTAACTGACGTTCCTGAGCCGCGCAGCACGTCTCGCTCGACGATAGGTTGTCGATTATAGGCGACTGGCGGTCAAAAGGTTACTGACCTGTATGAGAGCGATGCCCAACCCCACTCCGCCGAGCACAGTGGCGATGTCTCTCAGATAGCTGACGACCTTCCCGAAGCAGCCGTCGGCGTGCAGGTTGGGCGAGGAAGCGTCGCAGGCGGTCACCACGCCGTCCTTGATCTCCTGCGCCGCGCAGCACGTCTCGGGTATGGAGAGGCTGTTGTTCTTCCAGTCGCCGGGGCCGTAGATGCCGCAGCACTGGAGCTGTGGACAGCATGGAGTGATTTGTTATAATTAAAATATTTTTTTTAATGTACACACACCTGCTCATCATACTACCACAGGACTTCTTGCCGGGAAAGTGAAGAGTAATGTCTGCGGTTTTCTTTTATTTTCTATAATTTGTACTATGTCGAATATTAATGTGAAATAATGGTGGATTATTAACCGTCAAGTGTTCGTGAGTGTGCATAAGTGTTGGCAAATGAAACAAAACAATGCAACGTCATTTTTCAAATTTTCTCAAGAAGTCCACCCGAGGACTAAGGCCTCTTTCTCACCGGATCGGTACGTTTTCGTTTCGGTACCGCCTCTGCACCATAAAGTTAACTTTATGCTCTGCACCGAATCTGTACAGATCTTTTGCTGAAAAACATTTCCTGACAGGCTCTGGATGTTTTCGGTACGGTACTTATATTATTGTACAGTCGCGTCAACATGACTGGTGTTGTGAGTGAGGCGCGCGGCGGAGCTGGCGGGGGTGAGACGGGGTAGGCCGGCCGCTCGGTACAAATTCTGTGCAGAGAAATGTTTTTCAGCAAAAGCGTGGTTCTTTATGGCCCGTTCTCCCTTTCCATCCATAGGGAAGGCTCGTGCCCTAGCAGTGGACATAAAATGAGCTGATGATGATGAATTGGGGGACACTAGAATACCAAATGCTACTTCATATCCACAAACATACCTGTGCCAAACCGATTCCACCGCAAGCAGAAGCAAGTAAGTATATTATAAAAATCTACGTACAAAGGTTTAAAATAGGTTTAATGTTAGTGTTGAATGTGTACACAATTGTATTGTCTGTCACAGCAATGATTTGCGCAGCACAGGAAGGCACCAAGGCCGCGATGCTAACGATCAGTATTATTTACCAGCTACATTGTATAGAGATAGGGTGGTGCCTTAATCCGTTTATTACATTTTATTTGAAATAAAATTCGCACTAAGCACCATGAGTGCGAGTTTTATACACCACTAGCGGCCGCCCGCAATTTCACCTGCGTGGTTCCCGTTCTTGTGGGAATATCGGGATAAAAAGTATCCTATGTTATAAACTATCTATATGCCGAATTTCATCCAAATCCATCCATCCGTTGCAGCGTGAAGAAGCAACAAATATACACACATACACACAAACTTTCGCATTTATAATACATGCTAGTGGACCCGGCGGACTTCGTACCGCTTTGACAGTTTCAAAAGTGTCTAAATTTCAACAAAAAAACTATAAAAAACTACCAAATAGGTTCTATTTCTATAAATTATGAATTGAGTTTCATTCCTGTGGGAATATCCGGATAAAAACTATCCTATGTGTTAATCCAGGTTATAAACTTTCAGTATGCCGAATTTCATCCAAATCCATCCATCCGTTGCAGCGTGAAGAAGCAATAAATATATATACATATACACACACATACACACACCCCTCACACACACAACTTTAGCATTTATAATATTAGTGTGATTACTTGTTGGATTAGGTCATTATAACATTGTTATAATGATGACTACAACATTTTTACATGCGTTCAGAGACCCATCACTACGACTTGGAGAACCTTTAGTTTCTCGCTGCCCACAAAGTCCGGTAACGCTGTGAAGACCATTAGAGGCCAACTGAAATCCCTTTAAAAATACATGGTTGACTCACATCAGTCTGGATGATGTCGAAGGTCTTCTTGACGTCATCGTTGGTGGGGTACTCCTTAATGGTAGAGTTCAGGTTACGCATGATGGAGTCTTCGAGGTCCTGGTGTTTCATGTAACCCGCGATGCCCACCGCCAGCTCCGCCACGAAGATGATCAGCAGGAACACGGAGAACTGGTGAAAGGCAATTCAGAGTTAGCGAAAGTAATGGGTGGAACGAGCTAGATGAGAGTAGCCGCGGATCGTGCTCAGTGGCGAGCACTTGGAGGGGCCTATGTCCAGCAGTGGGCTATATTATATCCAACAATATAGGCTGATGATGATAAGATAATGGCTGTTTATTAACACTTAACAACATAAGCGCTTCATGTCATCATTTTTACTGCGCACTGGCAGGGAGTGGAATTCTCTGCCATCGTCTGTGTTCCCAAAAACTTCAACGCGACAGTTAATAGGCATCTGCTGGGGCAGCTCGCTCCATCGCAGACCTAATCTACGCTCAACATCAGGCGAGATCGAGGTCAAGAGCCGTCTTATAAGGTAGAAAAAAAAATTGTTTTCCTAATGCTACCGTCCTATATCAAAAAATATATATTTCAAAAACACAAATGTTGAAAAAAAATCCACGAGCAGGATTTGAACCTGCACCCTTCTGACATACCGGGTCAGGTGCTCCTCCAATTGAGCTATCGTGGTTCTAACCAGCCCGCCGAAATTATTCAACACTATTTTTACTTTTTACTTTGAAAGCCAAAGGCGCCCATTCAATGTCAACAACTACCGTCATTAACATCCGATCATAATATTTTTACAAATACTAAAAATCAGTTAAGAAGTAGGCAAGCTATTATAAAATTTTTAAATAATTTTAACGCAAATTTTGTTGCGAAACAATTACAAAAATATATATTTACTAAAAAAAAGACAATACACGTACGTCTGGGCCGTTGTTCAGGTGGTTTTTCGTGTTAATATGGCAAGAACACCCGAAACTTATAACTTTTATCGATTAGGTATACGGCATCTCGTCAGAATAGTAAAAATTAAACGTCACCGACATAATTTTCTACGAATTAAAAAATAAAAATGTTGGTTAACGAAACTAATAAATTATTTATGTAAATTGAGACCCAAAACTATTTTAATAGTATACTGTGACAAAACAGACGTCTTCAAACTATCTTGCATAAGTGCATCTTAGTTTCTCTATTTTTGCATGTCTTACTCATGTTACAGACAAAGTAATTACATTTATATTTTCACAAAGTATACGTCTGGTTCATAATAATGATCAAACCTGACAGACTATCTATAAGAATATTCTTTATTTATATTTGTGTATTTAATGAACGCTGACAACATCCCGTTGTGTTTGCACAGCAGGACATTTGAATAGAGTATATTAGAAGGCTGCTCATAGTACTTATATAGGACGCGGCGGGGGGCATGGCAAGAACTAAAGTTGCACTGCGCATATCGAGTATCCAAATGTCAAGAGTGAATTAATGAATTAAAAACCAAATCTACACCATTTCGGTGTACTGGTTAAAAAGGTGTATGGGCGGCAGCTCTTCAAACTGTGTTTCAAGATAATACATTTCCCTATCGAATTTTGGACGATTTCGTTATATCATTTACCTCAATTATTTAACATATAAGAATATTAACCGAAAATAAGCTTTACTGCTTAATAAAATAACCCTGCATTTGACAGCTTCAGTCGGTACGATGATAGAGCTGTAGATAAGGAAAAGCTTATAAGCAAGCATACTTATTACATCACCACAAAAAATAGACAACGCGTTATGCATGAAACGTTGCGTTTAATCTGCCCTGCTAAAACAACAGCTCTGTGATAGATAGATGATAGCGCGTTCACTGAAACGGCTATATCGGCGCAAAAATTACCACCGATATTCGATACTACAAGTACATCTGACCTGAATCACTAGTCAATACATAGCATGATTCATTCCGAACAGATAATACGTGTTTGTTTGCCGGTCGCGACGTACCATACGTACCTGGCTGGCTGGGCTTATCTGTCCCCTTTCTTGGGCGGTCGTTTACCCCAATGAAAGGTGATCTCCAACTTTGTTTACAAAGGAGAGTTCGTGTTTAAAACAGTTATACAAGAAGAATAACAAATTCGACGAACACACATTTCTAAACAGTAGCCCTGTTATTCTAGTATATGAACCTAATTCTGAACCTTTGAAAATAAACTCTCCTAATTTTTAGAGGCTTCCTCGCAGGTATCTCTGCTTTTGTTATCAAAGATAAACGTTTCAGAATAAAAGAAAGCCTTAATTTGATTACCTGGTTGTTTTGACCTGGTTCGATTTAGCAATTTATAATAAATTTGAGATTCTATTCCTTTTAGAAACTCAAATTTATTAAAAACTAGTTATGCCCCGCGGTTTCACCCGCGATAATTAGCGATTAGTCATAGCGTGATGTAATATAGCCTATAGCCTTCCTCAATAAATGGACTATTCAACAAAAAATTTTTTTTTTAATTCCAACCAGTAGTTCCTGAAATTAGCGCGTTCAACCAAACAAACAAACAAACTTTTCAGCTTTATAATATTAGTATAGATTGCTGAAATTGCGGAAAGATTGATTATTCTTCAAGCAGCAGTCTAATCGATAAATATTTAAACGAAACGGCACATGTAGTCATTAAGACTTGTATTTGTACATTAGTTAATCTCTTTTTAAGGGATAATCTTGGATTAGCTCTTTCGTCCAATGGGTGTTAGCACATTATTGATTTAGTCAACACTTGGTAAGCGGCTCGCACAAGTCGGGCTGGGCCAAAACTGCGTTGTTGAGGCAGTTTATTAGGTGACCGTTATGGTGCTTAAAGCGTTAATGAGAAAGTAATCAAATTTGTAAATCCCAAAGTTTGTATTTATCAACACAATTAACAGCCTATAAATGTCTTAAAAGTGGGCTTAGGCCTTCCCACATCCACATGACTTTCAACCCGAGCCGAGGTCCTACTAGCCTTTAAAGGCACTATCTGGTTGTTCCGCTCTCGATGCCGATCTGAACTCCTCTAAAAATCTAGTAGGGGAAAAGGATACGCTTGCGTAATGCCATCTTGAAACCTGAGGATGTTAGACCACTACGACTTGAGGAATCTTTAGTTTCTCGCCGCCTCTTAAAGTCTAAGTAGCCTAGTAGTAATCTCTTTAAAAAAAGGGCCTTCCCACATAAAGAGATCAAGCCATAACCCGCCCAGTGACATTATTTTATAATGTCACATTGTATGATCTGATTGTCGGCTACGCCCGCCACCTGCGCGTGCGCATGTAGTAGTAACATTATCTAATTCAGTCTCATTAGAGATGACGACATCTAGGAAGGTAGTTAGCGCCACTCTTCAAGATACTAGGTCATTTGTGAGTGTGAATGTAGCCGGATAAGCGTTTTTCGTGTTTGTACTTAATTGTGCATTTTTGATGCAACAGAGTATATTAATTTTTTTTAAATGTGTTTAATATTTTTGATACTTGACATGTAGCACCTCGTATAGGGGCATGGCAAAAATTAAAATATAAATTGAATAATAATAAGAAAATTAAAGTTCTACCATTCGTGCTATTGAAATACTAAGTTCAAATTATAATTCTAATATATTTGTACATTAATTATTCTTTTACTTTATTCGCAGAATAGTCTCAAATCACAACATTCTCAAATAAATATGAATAAAACGATACGCCCCCATAATGTATCCGCGAACATACTTGAGGACGTTTGAGTTATATTATTTGGGGATTACCCTCAAATCAAAGCAATTAACAACAAGTTTTGGCGCGAACATACAGATACAGATTGTGCCCTATATACTTCGAAAAATTTGGCTCGTAAATATTTTTCAATAAAACTTTCCACCGTGGCGTCAGAAAGGCTATTTTCAACTGCGGGAAATGAACAGACTGAAAAAAGAATCGTCTGTCTCCATAAGATCTGCAGGCATTTATATTTATTCGTGGTCCTAAACTAATTTTCAATATCAAGTATACGTGCAAGTTATATTCTGAATTAGACTTTCATACATAAATCATACATTATATACATACACAATAGTGCAAAATAATGTTATGAATGAATTTTATGTGATAGGTATATGATATAATTATTACCTTTTTATAAAAATAAACTTGTATTGTAACACTACAGGAGAAAGAAACAGCCCTTGCCGAGTTTCTTGCGGCTTCTTCTCGGTACAAGGTCTCCACCGTAGGGTTAACGAAGTCATGGCTTTAAATTGACGTTCAAAAAACACTAGTAAAAGTTAATTTTGAACAAAAAAAAATGGAATTTAAAATTTTTGGATTTTAAAAAAATTATCATCTCTTCTTTATTTTTACGAATCTTTCTAGTTCTGCTCCAGTATTTCCAAACAGCTCGGTTCTGCTTAGCTCAGCTCAACTTCAATGGAGTTTCACCCTTAGGACTTCCCACATCAACCATAGCACAGAGATGTTGGGTTATACTCGTAACAAGGGAATGCAATCACGCAAGCTTGTGTAAAGTTATCAATCAAGCGGAACATCGCACATGCGGGACTGAAAAAAAATCATACGTGTTTTTAAAGTAGCTTTTCGTGTATTTATAAAGTGTAAAGAAATTTATAATAACGCGGGATTAGGTTCCCTAGTCCATGCCTAGTCATAATAACCTATTAGCCAATGCGGGTTTTAACGACTGTCAACCGGGACCAACGCGCTTAACTTCTAGAAGCACGGATGAACTCCAGATATTTTACTTTGGTTACCCATTCGTCTGATTCGCCATCTCAAAAGTTGTTTAATTTATTGTTTTTTTTAATATATTATGACGTAAACAATAACGTGCATTGCTTGTAAGATTGCGAGATTATCCCGTAAGCCGCTGCGCCATCGATTTCTTCGACTTCAAGTTTGGAGTTTACAGAATTGTTCTTCTGGTTAGGTTAGGTTTTTTTTTTTTTTTTTTTTTTTTTATCTCCATTCTCCAACATGATCGGAGCTATTATACTAGCTATATACACTTTCATTCCAGTTCTCTCTGTCTTTCCTCTCGCACTGTTACACCGCATACTACACATTCATACATCATCTTTCATTCCCAGGCAGTGGGTGCTCCGCCTTTTTTATATCCCTGTTCTATCTAGTTTATTAATTAACACATATACATATATACATATGGGGCTAATAAGTTTTTCAGTGTTGTTTTTTTCTTTTTCGTTGTTTCTTTCCTACTTATGCTACTTTACATTTTTACTACACTTTTTGACTATTATCTATAATATAAACTCTTAAAAAAAAAAAAAAAATTATTTACTTAACGTGCTACTTGAAATGTTTATATATACGCAGTATATATAACATTTTTATTATTTATTATTCTAGAATGGTGACATTCTTATTTACTACGTTTTGTTTCTCTTTCTTACAATTTCTACAACTTTTATACAGTATTTTATAAAGGCATCTCTGTGTTCTCCCGCTATTAGAGCGGCAAGGTTAGGTTAGACATACATAAACAATGCTGCTAGCTGAGATTAAGGTATTGATTAGGTAAGATACATAGGACGGTATTAATAGCATCAATCTTATTTCTATAGGTACCACGTCACTTATTTCCGTAAATAAAATTATGGGCGTTAAAAAGTATGTCAATGTACAAAGTTAAAATTGACGCGCACTTCTCATTCGAACAGTTGTTTTGATCACACCATTCTCCTGATAAGATAAACAAAGCCACTTTGTATACACAAAGAACGGTAATAGTGTACAAAGAGTCACATCACTATTGATATCACGCACGTAAGTTGGTTTGTTCCGTCTTATCGAGCAATCAACAAGCACATTATTGAAGAGGAAGTGTCCGATTAAAGAGACGAGTGCGGCGAGTGTCAGAGGTCGCAGGACCGTGCTCTTGGACTATAATTGGCGGCAACGAATGAACGAGACGTCTTTTGTTTTCTTATTCCATTCAAGAAAGGTTTATCTAACCCCAGCCTAATTTTTAATAAATGTTCTCATTGATTGATGGTAGGTAATATATCAAAGAAATCCTAGTTTCAGTTAAAATTTTACTGAGTCTTTTATAAACACTCACATGTATTTCGTAAAATACTGTAAGCCACAGTTATTGAAACAACTAGGTATCTACTAACTGCATATTTACACGATAAAACTGATCGTAAAATCTAATACCTTTAAACGAGCAATTCTTGTATATATTTCTGTATATATAATCTGAATCTCGGAAACGGCTCCAACGATTTTCATGAAATTTAGTATGCAGGGGGTTTCGAGGGCGATAAATCGATCTAGCTAGGTTTCATTTTTAGAAAACATCGTTTTATCCGTAAATAAAAACCGACCAAGTGCGTGTCGGGCCACGCGCAGTGTAGGGTTACGTAGCCCATCTTCAGTTCTTTGTATACTTTCCCGTCGCGCCGGGACAAGTTGTAACTTTTATTAAAAGTTGTTTGAGTTACATTTTAAAATAATTTACTGCACTTGGAAAACAAAAGTTCTTCTACTACTCCGTAAGCTGAAAAAGGCGTTACATAAGGCATAGGCTACTTCTATTCCCTTTCAACTCTACAATCATATAGTTATTAATTTAATATTTTTATAGCATTATGTCCATTATTATAAAAAAAAACGGGATGATCAGATGTTAGTGACGGTAGTTGTTGACATTGAATGGGCGCCTTTGGCTTTCAAAGTAAAAAGTGTTGAATAATTTCGGCGGGCTGGTTAGAACCACGATAGCTCAATTGGAAGAGCACCTGACCCGGAATGTCAGAAGGGTGCAGGTTCAAATCCTGCTCGTGAATTTTTTTTAACATTTGTGTTTTTGTAATTTGTTCGTAACAAAATTTGCGTTAAAAATTATTTGAACATCCAATATTGTAGTTACAATTTACTATAATTAAACTCAACTTATTTACACCAACTTGAAGTCGGTAGGGTCGGTCGTAAGGCGATAAGAATATTGGACTACACTCGTAGCAAGTCCTCCTATGATTTCATTCAATGGCTTAGTAATATTTTTTATCATTGCCGGCGCTGTTAGTCAGAGTTAGTCAATGGCAGTCGTTACTCACGGCTCACGAGTGTAGTGTTATTTATTATTCAAATTAGATATAGCTACTTTGTATATTTAGCCTGGCTAGCTACCACCATCTTACTAAATATGTCGCCATAACATCAATGTTTGTAGCATTGTTGTGGTCCGGCAGCTTAAAATAAAAGAGAAATAATAAATTGATCCACAAAAAAATAGTAGTTTAGGTGCTAACTTTGTATTTTTGTGGGTTAGGTTAGGTTAGTTTGGTGATCGATTAAATACAACCCAAAATAAAATAGTCAGTGCCTTACTAGTTGAGGATCCCGGGTGAAGTGCGTTTCCATCATTGGCCTTATCATCACTTAACATCTGGTGTAGAGATGGCGTTAATGGTTGAAAATATTTATTCGTTAAAAGTTAATTGATAAATATTTTTAACTGTTAATTTTAATGGTTGAAAATATCAGTTAATAATTTTATCGAAGTAGTAACTTTAAACACATGTACGTTAAATTGAATAATTCTTTTAAAGTGTTACTTTAAAACTATTCAAAGAACTTTCCTTCATACTCATTTTAAACATTAATAATTATAGACTATATTGTATAATATTATAGATGTGCCTCTCATAGAAAAAAAGATGGGATAGAGAGATGGCGCTAAAAATATATATAATATTTACAAAAAACTAGTTCATTTTTTTGTGTACATTATTATTGTAAGATTGATATAAACATATTAAAAACTTATAAATGAACATAAAATTCAAAAAAATATTAAATTATTTTCGAAGGATCGAACTTAGACTTCTCTATTCTATTACTACTACAGCACGATGCGTCGTCGCAGCCGCTAGGCCACCGAGCTTCTTAAGGAGATGACAAAAGTTATGGTTATAAGTAAGTTACTAGAAAATAACTAAAAGTAATTTATTAATTTAAAATGCTATCTATACTACCGCCGCCATCTAGTGACATTATATGGATAACTAATTAGTAACTGAGGTTGCTCCTACGGAACATGGCGCTGCCGTATATGACTTTTTTTGTAATTATTCAATGTATGGAAGATTCACCCCTCTTTAATAATTTTAGTTCCTATAAATATTATTCTAAACAAATTTAAATACAGAACTTAAATTGAAAAAAACAAAGAAAAAATAATTAGAAATTAAAAACTAAAGACCTATAAATGATAACGTTTTTCTGCAACATGCAATTTTGTCCTCTTCACTACACTTTTCAAAATGACATCAAATTTCTGTATGTCTTGGCATTTTAATGTTCAATGAAAACCTAATAACCTACTTACTTAATCAACTAAGAACTGTATAAAATTAATTAACGTCAGCTAACAACATCGATATTGCACTCGAATCGCCACGCAATCCTATCTACACAACGATCAACCACCGACTGCTAAACAATAAAAATATCGTATCAAAATATCAGTTAAAAATATTACATGGCGAACGTACGATAAATCGTAATAAATAAAAAGACTTTTATTTCTATAATGAAAGAACATACAATCGAGTGCATCCAAAATTATTCAATAAATGAAAAGTTGAAAAAGAATAAAAAACATATCAAAGAAAAATGTGCTTTAACTAATAATAGTTAGGGGTCAATTTAGATTTGACGTCAACTGATAGCTGATGTCGTTTCTCTGTCGCTCGTCGTCTGTCGGGTGCCTCCGCGGTTCGCTCGGCGCCATTCGCCGCGCGCGACGTTAACTAATATTTTCAACCATTCAACTGATATTGTTAATTTCAATTATTGAATGTTAGTGATATTTTTTTTTATTAGTTTATTTTAATGGTTAATGAATATATTTATCATCTCTAATCTGGGGGTCGACCGCCTAACACTCTCGCTTTCGATCGCTTTGAAGGCGAGGCGAGGAGGAGGCGTCATCTTGTCATTTCGAAAGCAATATGAAAGCAATATCGAAAGCTATAGGCTATAGCTTCCGATATTATTCGATATTATATTAGAAAGCGAGGCGAGGGCTTCGCCTACAAAGCGATCGAAAGCGAGAGTGTTACGCGGTTGGGGGGCTGGTGTGATCAACGCATTGGGCTTACCCGTAAAATAAAAAAATATATTAGACTGACATCTAAAAATATCACTTTAGTTAGGTACATAATTTTCTTATTATGATTCATATTTCATAACGTCGCGCGTCGTGTGGTCGCTGTGCCAAAATCAAAACGAAAGATGAATCAATAAATAAAATGGATTGAAAACTGAATGATAAACTTTTGTGCCAATGGCGCATTTATCTAGCTGCTTACAAACACAGAATATTTATTTCATAGACTTCGGTGGCCGAGTGCAAGAGCGCGCTACACGAAATCTGGAGTTCTTCAAATCCCAGGTTAGGTGTTTTTCAATGCAACACCCAGGTGACTTTATTTTAATAATGAAAGCTTTGGCCTAACAGTGTGACAGAATATAATTAAGTTAATTACAATTACTTTCTACTAATTAATAATTGAAGAACAATAAGCTATTATTGTGAAAACAATAACACTTAAAAGCAATGCACGATAACATTATCATGTCAAGCGTTTCCGCCATTATTGGAAATAAATAAGACGCCAAGAAAGTATCTTCATAGAATAAGGAATTGTCTTGAAGAATCTTTCAAGAGTTGAGAAGAAAGAACCAGGTACTAACCTCACATGTATATAATACCGAATAAATTAGATTGTTGTTTTTTGGTAAGGCTGTTGTCTTTGTCATGGATACCGTCAATAATACCAAGAACATAATAAACTGAGATACCGAATATCTAAAGTACCTGGTTAATGCTTAACAATCATAATCATGTTTTAATTGAGAGTTCGCTGATTGCCACTGGGTATTTTCAGCTTCACCGAGATTTTTTGGGGGCGGCGAGAAACCTAAAGGGTTCCTCAAGCCGTGTAAAACCAAGAACCGTCAGATGTTTTCTAGAAGGAACGGCATAACGCACCAATGCGTGTCTCCGTGCCCTACTAGATTCTCTGAGGAATTTGGATCGGATTGAAACAATCGTGCTAGCGAATTAACATAGACACAGAAATTTATTTATTCATTTAGCACACATAAACACATTTACAAAAATATTTTTTTTGTTAATTTTGTCTTCTGTGATCCTACTTAATATGTTGCTAAGAACCACTTCAGTGACTCAAAACATTAGAATATAGTTCTGAAATCGTAAAACTAGATTTTAACGATGTAAGTATCGAGGTCAATAATAATTTGAATTAATAACTTGCTAACCGGTTCGTTTCGCCATTCCACGTTTATAGCGCGGACAATCGCTGTGAACGTTCGCTATTTCTGTATTGTACACCACTTGAAGCGTTGGGTGATACAAAAGATGGGTTGTGACGTGTGTAGGCGTTCCGGATAAAAATATAACTTGTTTACTTTTATTCATTGTCTTTCTCCCTCTGTGATTAAACTGACTATAACACGATGAGGCCTAATTTGAGTTTCATTCGCTATTCAATCACGCTAACAAAACCATGACGAAACACAGAATTAGGGCCCTTTAAATTTTTACGTTTGTCGGTCGGCTGCCGTGGTATAACGCACAGTGTGTCGTACTACTCTTTATAAAAAAATGTGCATTTCGCATTTAGTGCACTTCTCATAACGGGCACTTCGCAGAATGAACACTTATTGAGATATTATCCAGATAATGCAGAATGGTATTAAAATAAAAAAAATTAGTTTATGTTAACCTACAATAATTATTTGTACTTTTTATGGCTTAACTTTTTTGAATAAGAAGTTTTTGATTATTGCTTTGATGTTGTCAATGTCAATGTTAATTATTTGTTCATTCTATCCAGTCTCCAAGCAGACTTTCAAATGTTTAGACAGCTAACAACAAAGTAGGTACGTACTAGTAGTTGATAACTTTTTGCGTTATCAGGATAGTATCTCAAAAAGTGCACATTTTGAGAAGTGCTCATTATGCGAGTTGCTCGATAAGAGAAGTGCACCAAAAACGAAATGATAGAGTGCACATTTTGCGAAGTGCACATTTTGCATTCTGCGTCAAACCTGGTTGCCGCACGTTTGAATTGCGTTCCATATTTTTATTTTATTTTATTTTGCATCATGAGAAACATACAGCACATAATAACTCAAATTACAGTAAGTACAAAATATAACACAAAGGCCAATTAAGCTTCTACCAAAAATTTTACGAACTGAGTTTACACAACTGTTAAAAAAAAGTTAAAAGACATTGACAATAAATTATATGTTATTACTATATTGGATCAATCGTCGGGCTGGCGTTTAATATGAAACACGGCAGCGGTCCGACAAGAAGAATTCGTAATCAGTTTTTGTCATCAATCAGTAATTGTTCCAAGAAGGATATTGTAATCAACTAATTAGAGCCCTTCGTATGACAAAATTTTAACCCTCTGTTTGTCACCAATAGAGGCGCTGCTTCAATGCAATACAAATTCTCGTTTTAATTGACGTGATCGAATAGCAAAAAAAACTCGCATTAGGCACTCTGTCTTCGGCCACGAGCGTCTTGCGACGCGGCAAGCGTATTTCCAGTTCATTGCGCGTTATAAAACGAATCTGTCAACGGTAATATAGGAACGCGATGAGCACAGAAATCGTCTGATCCGATCCGAACCCCTCGGAGAATCTAGTAGGGCA
Organism: Eudonia mercurella; assembly: GCA_963082485.1. Taxonomy (NCBI): domain Eukaryota; kingdom Metazoa; phylum Arthropoda; class Insecta; order Lepidoptera; family Crambidae; genus Eudonia; species Eudonia mercurella. The sequence continues at coordinate 18,236,509 of OY720030.1, read as the reverse complement.
CGGGGACACGCACTAGTGCGTGATGCCGTTCCCTATAGAAAACGCGCGCCAGTGGTAAACTCGTTTTGTTTTTTTTGCTGATGGCTTCAGGCGGCCTTTACAGCGTCACAGGACTTTTTTTGGGGGCGACGAGAAATTTAAAGGGTTTCTCAAGCCGTGTGAAATGCACATCTTTGCCAGCCGTGCGACTGAAAGCGTGTCCACTTTCCTAGATTCTCCGAGGGATTAGGATCGGAACAACCCAGGGGCGCCTTTAGAGGCTCGGCTCGGGTTGACCGGGTCGTGAAGGTGGGGAGAAGCGCCCAGGCACATGTCTGTACTTGGTATAGAGCGCGTGTGAACCAGGGTTTTGTATAATAATATTCTACGAGTACGGTGTCTTGGGTGTATGCATGTTTAGTGGCATATTGAGGATCAACGGGGGGGTCGCCTCGTGGCCGAAAGGTCAGGGTTGGTAACGTGCGCGTGCTACAACGACTATAAGCTTCGCTTTTTACCCGGGGTTCATTGAATTGTTCAGTAAAAGTGTAACAAGAAAAATACCTGCAACTTCGTTAGCTTCGAATTGGGGCACTCTCATATTTACGCGCTCATTGATTTATCCACTGAAGCCCCAGGTCTCTTTAGTTATATATTTTGTTTATGGAGTTGCTACATGTTTTAAGTTTTCCTGAAGTTATTCAGAGCTAGTGTTCAAAGTAAGCGGAGTCTACGTGGCATTGTGGCATTTATTAATCAGGTTTAATTTACCCGTTCCTGCGTACATAATTCGCGATAAATATTCATAAACCCCAATGATTCCTTAACTTTGACAGCAAATTACGTCACGAGCTTAGAAATAACTATGTTACCAAAAGTTGCCTCTATAATATGAGGGTGTATAAGTATGAAAACATTATTTTTTCGCTTCAAGTGGTGACATATTATTGACGCTAAAATTACATTACACATTTAAAGTCATCTATGAATTATCTTTCATATAACTTGTTTATTATTAAATGACATAGCGGACTTAATGCATGAGGCATTGTTTACCAGTCAACCATAGGATGGTGCAGACATGACATTGGCCTAGCTGCCTTAGCATAGATAAAGATAATTTTTTGAATACCCACTTTCTGGTGGTGGTCGATCTTTCGTGACTATCTAGGGCCTATTCAGTATTCACTCTAGGGCAATTTTTATTTAAGTCAGTTAAGTACATAAATAACGCTTTATAAATTACTAGCTATTCCCCGACTCCGACCCACCGCATCGCTGGGAGTAGTTCGTAATTGATTAGCGTTTTTACAATTCTTTTTTTTTGGCTCCACGTGATGTTATATAACATGGTTTCTTAAACTTTTTGCAGTCACTGACCACTTTTACAAATTAAACATTTTTTTTTTTGAGAGAGTTTGCTGTTTGCCTCATACGGCATTTTCAGCTTCACCGGGCTTTTTTGGGGGCGGCGAGGAACGTAAAGGGTCCCTCAAGCCGTGTGAAACGAATCACCTTTGGAGGTTTTCTAGAGGGAACGGCATCGCGCACTAGTGCGCGTCCCCGTGCCCTACTAGATTCTCCGAAGGGTTCGGATCGGATCGGGGGGCGGAACCACCCGAGGGCGCCTCTAAAGGCTCGGACCTCGGCTCGGGTAGACCGGGCCGTGGAGGAGGAGAGAAGCGCCCAGGTACATGTCTGTACCTGGTATAGAGCGCGTGTGAACCGGTTCTTCGTACCCTTGTTCTACGAGTACGGTGTCTTGGACCTAAGCTAGTGTGCATGTTTAGTGTATTCTGTAAATGTGTAGTGACATTTAGAGGATCGGGCGGGACAATTTAAACAACTCCGCGGACCCTGTCAAAGATTATTTAAGGAACAGAAAACTCTTTTATTGGTAGTTTCCCTTACTACTAAGTTAATGTGAAGGATGCTGCTTGTGACGTGCGTGACGACGATGATGCGTCATCGTCACTGCGAGTGCGTGGCTTAGCCGAGAAATGCTGATTTAACTGCACAACTGTGTTAAGAGTTTACTGAGCTACTGCGGACCCCTGATACACGTGCTACGGACCCCACTTTAAGAAACCCTGTTAGGTATATAGCCTTCCAAAAAAATTGGCTTTCAAATGCAATTTTTTTTTTAAAAACCGACTAGTAGTTTTAGAGATTAGCGCGTTTATACAAAAAAAAAACAACCTGTTCAGCTTCATTATATTAGCATAGATTTATTGTATTAAGTACATGCATTCCACATGACGTATTTTAATAGCAGGCAGCAGATAAGTATGCAAACGGGCTCATTATTTATAAACTGATAAATTACACAGCAATATGTTTATAGTATCAAAGGGAAAAATACTAACATTGAATATTATTTAATAGTTTTTGTTTGAAAAGTAATTTCGTCACTGACAGCTACCACTACTATGGGTGAAATTTTTTAACGTTACCGCACCGGTGATCATACCTATAGTTAAAACTTAAAAAAAAAAGAAAACCACTAAACATATTTTGTATATTCAAGAATTATTATATTTTGTGTACGGCAAAGAAACCCTACGTACCGTTCAAAATATCAATGATCAAATAGACACAGTTCATTTTATGTTCCCACTGCTGGGGCACGAGCCTTCCTATGGATAGACAGGGAGAACATACCATAAACCACCACGCAGGCACTTTGCGTATTGGTGATTGTTAACCACTGCTAATGCAGACGGGACCAACGTCTTTACGTGCCTTCCGAAGCACAGAGGAGCTCGAGATGATATATTTTTGGTCACCCATCCGATGACCGGACTTTGCAGAAGATGCTTAACTTCAGCATTTAAGAATTTTGTTTTTTGTACAACAAAGAAACGACAAAGAAACCATTATTTTCAAAATAGATACTAAATTATTACTCGCTAGATTTTAAGTAGACAGAGACCAACTATTTAGCAACTTTATCTGAATCCTATGTCACTTGTTTGTTTGCTAGGTAGGTAGGTAGTTAGTTCAAGTTCAAACGACTATACAGTCCCGAGAATGATCATGTAACAACACAAGGTCATAACTGGACACGCTTGACTTGCCACTTTTATATTTTGCACGCTAAAATTGCCAGTTATGGGCACTTTAAGGTATTTTTTACTGTATTAAGCACTCTAAAGACGTTCCAATATTCAATCTTTCGACGCTCGACTATCTTAGCCATAGATTAAATCATTATTAGCAGTAATTAGCTTAAATACTGTCCTTCCACAAAGGTCAATGATTAAAATCAAGTTATGACTAAACTAGATGAGTTTTGGCCTATTCAACACATTTGCCAAATTCGGGCGGGTGATCAAGTCCTGGCTTCGTTAAATTAGCAACACACTGCCCGATATTTACACCCCCAGGGTGTGAACCCTGAACCTTCGGATAGCCGATCCCTTTGTCACTCGACCACCAAAGTCAAAAGTCAAAAGTCAAAGTCAAATAATTTATTCAACATAAGCCTTCACAGGCATTTATTGACGTCAAAACTATAAAATCCAAATAATAATAAAAAACTAAAAAAATAGTTTACACTAAACTACTGAATCTCAGTTCGGATTTTGCGAGAGCATTCAACCGTGAAGAGCTGACAAGAACCGTGGTGTTAAGATCTACCTTCATCAATTAATTTGATTATTCATGCCGGGCGCGTTAATTACTGCGCTGCCACTGAGCTTTTCACAACCCATAGAATCCTACGACCTGGCACCTGAGTATGTCTATGTGATAAAAGAAAAAAAAAAACAAAATAAGATCACTCACAGTAACAATCATGCAGTGGTTCTCCTTGAGCGCTCCGCAGCAGCCGAAGAAGGCGACGATGAAGACGACCACCCCCACAATAATCAGCACAATCGGGCCTGAGATGTAGAAGTTCTCCCCGGTCAACTCTACGTACGGAGACAGGCTGATCTGGGCCTTGGCTCCAACAACCAGGATGATCAGACCTGTCACCTGCCGAATGAATTTTTTTTAAATAAATAATCTCCTTAAAATTATCACAAAAAAAATTAAATAATAGATACCTATTTGTATAGTAAGTATTATTCTAAAACCAATAAATATTGTGACAAGGAACTTTACACTCAGGTGGGCTTCAAACCCACTTCATACCTTACAGTACCTATTTGAGCAACTGCTCTATTAATTTGAACTAGTATAGATAGAGTAGGGAGAATTACATCATTTTCCTTAGAAAAAGGTTTTTAATATTCCATGCAAAGTACCAGCAATTTTAATAATTTTGATTATTCAAATAATTTTAGTTTTATCTTATTATTAATAAGGTTTCATTTTTAATGCTCAAAACTTAAAACTAGAATATATAAAAGAAACTACCTATCCCTATGTAATGTGCTGTGGTTGTAATACATGAATTTTGTTTTTAAAACTTAACTTTATCCATAACAGACACTTAACTTTTTAATGGCTAAAAAGTATTTAACGATAATAATGTGGTGATATGATTAAAATTTTATACAAACTAAATCTGCTTCATACAGTACATATGTGAATATATACATATATATTATATAGTATAATTTACCTATTTCTCAAATGATTTTATTCTCATCGTACTATACTTACCACTCCTGTTAATGTACATTACGTGACTTATACTTGAGTCTCTCTCAAATGAACCCATTAAGATAACAAGGACAACAACATACTATAAATATACATGTAATTAGAAATGCACAGATTTTTTTTCATGCTATACTTACCACTTTTTGTGCAAATTCATAGCATAACAAATAGACAGTAAAGCTAAAATGTAAAATTGTAAAAGTGCTTTTGCCTGTGTAATACATGATGTAAAATAAACAAATAAAAAATCTTTAACTATCCATTAACTGCATTCAGAAAGAAAATGCTGGAATCATTTGCCAAGTAGAAACTATTATATTAATCTTATACTATTTATTATACTTATCATAAAAACACTTGCTTTTCCTCAATCTATATAAAAAATATGCAACATTTATTTAATTTTATTGAGATATGAATTTATTCTGTCTTTATATATGTTTGAATATTATTTAGTGTAATTATTGATAATTTAATACAGATTTATTAAGCAAAATTTATTAAAAAATAATAATTTAATGCTTTATTCACCTGTTATTGGCAAATAATAACACTAAATGAAATTCTAATATATATACATATAAAAACATAATATAAATTCATTTCTCAATTAATTTGCATTTTACTTAAATTTAAAATTTTTGCTTAAGTATTATTTATTTATAGATTGAGGAAAAGTTTGTTACATTTTATTTTGCTGTGTTATAATATCTGCTCTCTTGATGAGGAAAACTAATAATCGCACAACGTGAGTGGATAAACAGCAAGTTTATTTTTTTTTAAACTAAACCACTAGACAGCTAGTTAGCTAGTTAGCCACAGAAGAAAGGCATCAGGAGTAGCCTATTGATATAAAACAACATGGGCATTCAACTGAAATATGTTGACTTTTTAGCTGTAGGTAAGTAGCTGTTATTCTTCTATGTCTATTTATTTTTCTTGAACTTAAAACTTTCCTGCAGTTTACCAGCAAACGGAGTGTCCTGTCTTGACAGGTGAGTTGTTTATGAAACATTAATTATTCACTTTGTGATATACTAAATAGAGCTTTGAGTTTTACAGAATAAAAATAATTGAACATTAATACAATTTTTAAATCAGAGTATTTGTCATAACATTGGATTGTACATTGTGCAATAACTATGATGAGTGATGAGTCAAGCAACAGCCGGTTTACAAAGTTATCATATGCGGAAGTCTTCTAAACAATATTCTAAGACACCTTATTGTGCTTTTATTTTATCGTACTTGTCTTTGTTCTAAAACTTAATATTTTTACGAATTACTGACGGTATATTAAGAAACTAACGAGGCGCAGTCAGTTCATTTATTACAAATTAATGATCGAATGAAATACACCGAGGGCCAGGTAAGTAAATACCTATTGAAAAACACTTACCGCAAACAAAAGGTTGAAGCAAAATAGAAGGTACTTCACACACGACATACTGCCGCCCAAAGCCATTTTCGGTATTTGTTAGTTCGCTTGTTTACAAAATATTTGACCTGAAACAAGAGAATAAATATAAATCGGTCCTTGTTGCACCTGTTGTTGTTAGTATCGATTTGCGTTCTAGATTTACTGCCCTATGAAACGGCGCATTTCCCTAAAGCTCCTTTGTTGTAATGAGCATTTTACTGTAATGAAGTTTAAATAAATGTTTGATTAGTAGTTTACTACTAAGTACGCATCTAATCAATTAAACTTACCGCCGAAGGTAATCGCCGAATAAAATTAGAAAATAAAATGGAACAACACACACGTATCGTAGCACTCAATAAAAAGCAAACACAGCAAGTGTCAGGGTTGCTAAGCTAACTTTCGTAAAAACTACTAAAGCAAGTATTGCCATTTAACTAAGTTTTCTTATCGTAGTAGTTTTTTTTTCTTTAGCTGATGGCTTTGTGCGATAACACATTTAGCCAGTGTCAAAAGTAATTTATATTTCTTTCTTGTATGATGATGATGAATGATAATAAAAATAAGAAGTGAGAAATCGTATACCCCCAACCCCTCAAGTATCTCAGTAAAGATGTGGGGCTTTACCACAGTATATGTACTCTGTGGCTTTACTAAGTCAGCGGGCGGACTTCTTGCGCTGCTTTGTTTTATTTGCCAACACTCATGCACACTCACGAACACTTAACGATTAATAATCCACCATTTATTCGACATAACACAAATTTTAGAAAATAAAACATAACTGCAGACATGACTCTTCACTTTCCCGCCAAGAAGTTTAATGTTATTTATTATTAGAATTAAAATGTAACTTTTTTACGTGGTAACTTAGAATAATAACGCCTAGAAGCCGAGTACGCGCACGGCGATTGAGGCAAGTTTAACCAAGCCATATGTGGCTTGGTTGGCCGAACGGCTCGCTAGTATCCAAGGTCACGTCGTGTCGTAAGCAGCTCCGCAATTTTTGTTTATAATGACGATTTGTGCCATCAAAGGATGCTTTCACAAGTCAGAATCTAACAAAAAGGATGCTAAGATTACATTTCACCTGTAAGAACAGCTAATCAATGTCTATTATTTCGTAAAACACGATATTAATGTTCGTAAATTTGTAATATGTCATTCCATGTATGTTTTGCTAGATGTAGGAAAACTTTTACCCCATTTTGTGTTCCGAGTTATTTTTATTTAGAGTTGTTTTTATCCAAGTCTAGAGTCCAAGAAAGACAATTTATCACGATTGCTGTTATCAAAGCGCCAGTTATTTAGAAAATAGTTACAGCTACAAGGATTTTAAACTGACATGCTGAAAAAATGTTATAACAGTAATTTTTTCTTATAAGACTGATTTTTGTGCAATAAAGTAAATGAATAAATATTGGCATTCTTATTTATCACCAAACATTTACATAACATTACATGTACATGTTTTCGTGTCATATGTAAGTATCTTTAATAAAGTAGCTAATGATATGAAAATTGTGGTAGTCGTAGCTTCACCGCCATCTAACTAAAGGCTCGAAATAATATTCAATGCATAATGAAATAAAATTATGCTTCCAAATAGTTTAAGAGAGAAGTGGCGGTCCATTGTCTCTGCCTACCCCTCCTGAGGGATTGAGGCGTGAGCTATTTATGTATGTATGTACCTTACAATTTTTACTTTTTTAAATAATAATCACAAACTTAAATGAAAACATCTTAATGTATATAACAGTTAATATTATTAATGTATGCCGTTAATATAATAAAATAATAATATGTAATAATTATAGAAGACAATTTTCTCTTTGTGACTATTGGCTTTGTGGCTATTTTCACATAAAAAAATTGAAATAATTAAAAAAATCATATGTAACAACAATACAATTTTTAAACTATGAAACAAGATGAGAGTTTAGTAAATTACCCATTTACCCCGATTTGGGAAATTACCATTTTACTTGCAACATTTATTCGTACGGATGTGTGTGTAATGACAAGCTGCTGACGCACACGACGGAGTATTTTGTGCCTCAATATTTTGACGAACTTTGTTTGACACTATCGTTCTAGGCGTTATTATTCTAAGCGTGGTAATAATTAAAAAAAAGTTATTATTATACACACGGCGGACACATCGAGGCAAATACTTCTAAGCTGCGCTGGCCCGAGCTGATGCTGATGCATGGCTGATGCGGGATTTACAAATGCCTTCTTATTATAACAATCGGGACCAAACGTGGGTCAGAATGTCGCCTTGCGGCATTTGGAGTATACGCTTAGCGGCTCTATAAGACGTCTAGAAAATTAATAAAAAAAAAAATCCTTGCAATATTATTTATCCTACTCAACTGAGGACTTTAAAAAAATCGATAACTGTTGAGCCCTCTTCTTTTTGGTTTAATCCACTATGATCACCTAGGTGAGGTCACCTGGGTGATTTAATTCTACATTTTTGTCTTCTAAAATCACCTGCCGTCCACATAAGTAAAAAAAATTTTTTAGTTTCCCCTAATCACCTGCGTTAACTTTTATAAAAACGATATGCACATGGTAGGTATACTCTTATTTTTATTGGCCTTTTTTTTACTCTCTCGTATTAAACCAAGTGCCAATCTAGTACGTATTGTCATCATTATAATTTCTTATCATAGGTTTTGTATAGTTAAACAAAGTTAAACTAAAGTTAGTTCGAATACTGCACCGTTATTAAGATTTACATTTTAAAAGTTAAGTTAATTATATAAGTTGAGGAGACGTCTCCAGCAGTGAGGACATAAAATGAGCTGGTGATGATGATGATGACGCTGATGATGATGATGATGATGATGATACCCAAGTACCTAAACATCATTTTCATCCAGAATACTTTTATTATCGTAATAATAATGTTTTCACTTTTTATCAACGGGCGAAGAATAGGAGTATTCGTAGCGTTGATTAGATCAACATGTCATGATAGCTAAGAATTATCGGTTATTTTATGATTGATAACAATTCATCTCAAATTTTTTAGTTTTTTGTGCGTCTTACTTCATAGCGGTTGTTATACGAGAAAATGAAAAAGTTTAAGATTCCAAAGTTTTTGAAGTCAGTCAGGTACTGCTTGGCTGCGGTGAACTGTTTGTATATGGTAAGACAAGTGTCCTTTTTACTGTAAACCTATCAAGCCCTATACCAACCAAACCGAGTATGAATATGTACCTACCCCTGCTGGAAATCAAACTCGGGACTTGGGTCTAAGACCGGTGGCCTTAATCACTAGCTACGGAGGCGGTTAAAATATTGTTATGGCGCTCTGCCCTTACAACCTACCAAACCGATTACAATAAAAACGTACTTCCCAGTGGGATCCAAACTCCTTGGATCTGATACCATTTGTCTAACCATTAGACCACAGACACGGTCACTTATTTCAATTACTTTTTTATAATGTTCAAATATTTTTTAACGCAAACTTTGTTGCGTACAAATTATAAACAACAACTTTTTTAAGCTTTTAATTTCGACGTATTAAGTTGCGGGAGAAATGCTATTTATGTTCTCCAACATAGCTGAGATGTGTAGGATGGTATTGTTGCAGCATACGTAAAAATCATGCGTTTACTGATTTCTACACGCGTGAAGATACAGTTTACACCTACTTACCTTTAATAAGTTTGGCTTTTAGTAAAAACAATCACAAGTCGTGTAGCCCACGTGAGCAAAGCCGTGAGCAAAGCTAGTTTACAGTATGATACTCTAACACAAAGACACGCCGCTGCCGCCGGCTTTATCACTTTGGTAACGTTGCCCTAGCCAAATCAAAGTGGAGAACTTATTAGGTTCATTGCTAGCGTTAATACGATGAAAACAAAAGGTATCAAAAGCTTATTTAGCCAACCTAGGCTCAAATTGTACTTAAAGTTTAGAGCAGGTTAAGTTTCTCCTTAACTCCTGTATTTTTAAGAAGTAAATAGTCGCATATCTAAGTAACTAACTAACTAAAATAATCCTTTAAGGAGAAGAGTTACTTAATGTTTTCTTTTCACCTACCATACTACCATTGGCATTGTTAAGTTTACTTTTCTGGACACTGCATGGGACCTTATAATTTTATTAGTTTACTGTTTTTTTTTTACGTAATATAGGTTTTAACAACAAACATTGACGTATACCTATGTTTGTTGATTGAAGTCAGGTAAGGTCCAGTTAGAATGACGGCTTTAGGTTGTTATTACTTTATGGTACGACAATGACTATAATCTTTGTTCAAGATATTTGTTTTAAAAATTGGTAGCTTAATACTTAAATAACTTGTTAAAGCTACAATTTAGCTCTTTTTAAAGTCACTACCGCAGTCACTACCGCCATCCTCATTTCGTAAATCTGTGTTATTTTTCTCATTCATATGTTTTTAAGTTTACGACGTTGGTAAGATCTTTGTACTGAGAAGAACTAGTGGTGACTCATCAAGGGCATTTCTTTTCTATTATATATATTTCTTTCTCAAGACTTCCACAATTGGACAAATGCCGTAACTAATAACTTTGTTCACTTATGATGTAAATTTTTAACCTAAATTTTTATTTTTTGTTCTTTTTTACATGTTGTGGTTGTCTTCTGTTTCTATAAGTGTGTTCTGTGTTTATTTGTAACGGAAAGTGTCCTGCTATGATCAGGCATTTTCCAATATTTTTGACGCTGTAAGGGAGAAAAGAGCTGGACACTTGCTGAGTTTTTTGCCGGTTCTTCTCAGTACAAGATCTCCCGCCCATAGTAGACTTACAAACCGATGGCATAGTGAATTTATTCAGTTTAGGCTACAGCCTAAACTGAATAAATTATTTGGATTTTGAATTTGAATTTGACTTGTTTCAGATAACTGGTCTAATATTACTTATAAGCGGAATAGTCGTGCTAGTGATTTACAAACAATACGACTTATTTATAACGAAAACGTTCTACAACGTACCTGCATTCGCCATCGCTACTGGCGTGATCATTTTGCTGTCTTCAGGACTTGGATTCTATGCAGCTTTTTCGCAACAGTTCCACTTTGTGGCAGCAGTAAGTAATTTGTTGTCATATCTTGTTTGTTTTTTATCGTGGTGCGTCATTAGAAGTATGTAGTAATAAAAAAAGAAATGACATGCAATAACTTAGTTACAACAATTGTTGCTAAGTATATATTGTTAGGCACTTGCAGATATGATACTGTCATCACTGTACAGCTAAGGAAGACAGTCGTGTTTGTCGAGTAGCTAAAGTTAATGGAATGTTTTTTTAAATTTCTAACAACTAAGCACTTGTCTTTCATTTCACTTGATGTTAGGTGATGATAAAGATCGATCTGAGTTTTGTCTTTTTACTCTAATTTGAAAAAAAGTTACAACGACGAAAAAAAATGATATGTTTTTTCCAAGTTTATACTCTGTTTACTATACTAGTAAAGCCGTTTGAGCTGAGTTCATCAGTATAAAGATAGATAATTAATTAAATTTTGTATTATACTAAAATAAGACTATCTGTTTGCAGTACGCAATCGTCACAATAGTGGTGCTAGTATTCGAGGTGGCGGTGGTGATTACTGGCTTTGGGCTCCGGAATAATGTGGCCTCGGAGATCAGGAGTGCCATGGCCGGCACTATCCAGCTGTACGAGGAAAGGATGGAGGTCGCCGTCAAGTGGGACAACATGCAGATAGGAGTAAGCATATTGCTGATCATTACTTGCAGTGTTGCAATTGAACAGGAAGGGGTGATACACAGAATCTATTCACATTCGATAGCTGTTACTGCCATCAAACTATTTACGTTGCCAAATGGCAAGTTCTCGCTAAAAGGGTAGTTCTTAGATTCACTAGGCTTAAGGGCATAATAGCTAAGGCCTTTAAGTCGCGTGCGGGTTAAAACTGGGTGGATTCGCTAGGATATTGAAGCGAGAGCACTTCTAAAGGCAGGGGCTTGAGGGATAAAGAATGTTGACTAGGACTAAGTTTCGAAGTCGAGTGAGCTGCAGTGAAGCCTTCAAAAGATAACTCACAAACGTCCTATAATTACATTAAGAATCTTATGGTAAAGCATATGTGTCACAAAACAAGAGCTTCTTTGCTCACCTAGAAAGAGCACAAAGAGCGGTTTTGAAGGTGGCCCTGCGTAGACCAAGGCGACACCCCACATCGGATGTTTATAGAGAAGCCCAAGTCTTGAGTGTCCGTAGATTGTTTTTGTTGAGAGCTTCAATGGTTATGCACAAAGAAGTTGTAAGGTTACCGAAGTATAGTGAGCTACTAAATAGGAGAACTTTCAAGGTCCCCACTATTAGAGTAAACACCACCTTTGCACAACGTTTTAGAGCATTTCTTTTCCCTCGCATTTATAATAATCTGGTCAAAGTGTGTGATATAAAGCATTGTCAACTTCAACTAGTCAAATCAAGAGTTCTGTCCCTGCTTTTGGGATTACGCTCAATCCGAAGAAATTTTAAAAGTTACGGCCTAATTTGGCCTTCCATCAGGTAGTGGACGGCATTGGTGCCTTATCACTGCTGTCCGATCCCAAGATTAAAACGCAGGGCTACCTTGAGCCACACACGCACTTAACTCATTCTTACATACATGCACTCCACATTTGCGCATTGCACCGTCCAATAATTAATAAATCTATTATTTGTTATTGTCAGAATCATGCTGTTAATCATAATTGTTTGAAATGAATAGCCACATTGTTACCCTTGATAACCCTAGAGAATTGACCCGCACGAGCCAGGCCTAGCCTAGTGTGGGAGTCATTGTACACTCCTGTAACACGGCTTACTATTATTTTTGGTAAATAAACATTTTAATTTTCATTTCATTTTCATTTTTCACCTCATCTACTTTAGATTCGAATTTCATAATTCCTTAGCAAACTGACAACACAATAACCGATCTCATTTCTCTTTCGACCTCTCATCGAAACCATTACCATCATCCAGTTCGAATGCTGCGGCGTGACCGGCCGCCACGATTGGAACGCGAACAGAATACCGGTGAGCTGCTGCCACATCGATTTCGGGACGGTGTCGCCGTTCCAGTGCACCCTGGTCAACGCGTACACCACGAGCTGCGTGAGCGCACTCGGTGATTGGCTGGAGTACAACGCGCATGCGATGGCCGCTACTGCTGCGTTCGTCATTTGTCTGCAGGTAAGTACCCTGTTGCTGCATGCGTCACCTTGTCTATGGGAATATGAGGATAACGTCACTGCTCCTTGGTCAACACTATCACTACTGGCTGCGAAAGCACGCTTGGCGATTGACTTCAGTACAACGCGCATACATTGGCCGCTACAGCTTCGTTCGTCATTTGTTTGCAGGTAAGCCCATACTCAGGCCGTAAATGCCCCCTGTTGGTTTGGAACAGTGAGGCTGTGCCACTGTACTGCACGCTGATCAATGCTATCACCACAAGCTGCGTAAGCGCGTTTGGCGATTGGCTAGAGTATAACACCCACGCAATTGCCGCTACTGCTAATGCACCTTGTCTCTGGGACTGTGAGGCCGTGCTTTGCACGCTGTCTAACGCGTTTGACATAAGCTGCATGAGTGAGATAGGCGATTTGTTGGTGTTGAATGCGCATTTGCCTGCATGATAAGCTCATATATGGACCCACATCGACTTTAGACCGTGTGGCCGTAACATGGACGACGTATGGTAAATGTAATCGAATGAATACGGATAGTAAGCATAACCCACACAGACACTTTGGTAAAATATAGTCAGGTTAACGTAGAGGACAAGCAATGGCTGATCCCGGATATGTACCAAAATGCCTAGTCTTGTTTTAGGCGTCAATCTTCATCATCATCATCCATAAACCCGTATCAGTCCATTGCTTGACATAATATGCCTTTCCTAATACATGCCACTTTGAGCCCGATCTTTGGCTCTTTTCTTGCAACTGCTGCCAGCCTCTTTGAGTATTTTTTTTTAGAAAGTTTGGCAAATTAAGTTTTACTAATTTGAAGGACAACCATTTTGTAGGAAGGAGGAATACATATAAACAATAATAACGTCGCTCCACCGCACCGGAGGGCGTCCTACACTACGTTTGCCGAATCGCGGTCTTCACTCCAGTATAAGTCTACCCCAGCAGTTATCGGTCCTGCGGCTAATATGAATGTCCAGCCCACTGTCACTTCAGTTCAGTTCAGTTCAGCTAATCCATAACCTTATCTTGCCAGTATCTTATAAGTAGAGATGCGCCGAATAGTGGTTTTACCGAATAACCGAATACTTTTCGCGTAAACAGGTTCTAACACGTACGCTACGCAAAGACATTTACACCCTACTATATTAAATCTCTTTGACGCTACGTGTCGCTGCTGGCTACATGACGAGCTGCCCGCCACCCGCGCACACCGCGCTGTCACTTGCTTCAAAACATCGCACGATTGCGTTACAAATAAAAACAAAGGTGCTTGTTATTACAAAAATATTGATAATTTTAGTTCTTTTAGTTCTATAACGTGTCGTGTAACTAATTCGGCCGAATACAAAGAGTGAAAAAGATGTCGAATACGCCGAATACCATGAATATTCCGGTAATTTGCTTCTACAGTGTGGTGCCTTGCAAAATTTCTGACTAGATACTTTTATGAGTCGTTATTTACAGTTATCAGTTATCTATTACACAGAAAAGATTATCTGATAGTGGTTCGTGCCTGTATTGATTATTAGCAAGCCAAAGATACAAAGCTCTTTCAAATAATATGAAAGGATAGGCATATATACACAAGTACTTACTCGAGTGTCCCTTTAGGATTGCTCAAGTACTCAGTTACTTGAGCCGGAGTTCCCAGGTTATGGATGTGAAATTTCCCCAGATCAGATTTTATTTTTCCCCAAAAACATACTATTTCGTGTTTTTTTTCCCTAAAATAATTTTGTGGTATTTATAGTTATGAAAAGAATATTCCTTGTGCTTTATAAATTGGTTTGGCATTCAGCAAAAATAAAACACCGTATTTGACAATAACGTTTATTTAAATATAAATATTAGTCATTCATCTACATTCATTACCTCCCTTAACGCTTGTATTGCATCATTATCCACTTTATTTATAGTTTTGTACACTTCACTAAGAGAATAAGAGACGAGACGGCCAGCGGCGGCACGTATATATGCCTAATTGCTTAGGCGCGAACGAATAACGTTAAGTTACCAGCATTGAATCAGATTACGCGCGCGATTTAAATTGATCCGACAAAGTGAACCAGTTATTATTTTGGCTTTTAACTATTGAGTAGGTAGTTTTGAGTCAGTATTAGAAATTTGTTTCCGCTTTTAGGTTTTCCCCAAACATTCTCCAAAAAAAACTGTTCCCCAAAGTTTTTCCCGCAGTTTTCATTTCCCCAATAATCCCCCAAAAAAAATTTTTTCCCTAGAATGGGGAAAAAACTCCCAATCTGGAGACCCTGCTTGAGCAATTCTAAAGGGGAAGGTCCGTAAGTAGGAGCGATAGCGAAATTAATTAACTGCCATACAGAACTGGATATCCAATCCGGCCAGACTAGTAAGCCGGAATAGTTTTGGACTTCTATACCGTTACCGACCCATTTGGATTTTGCACCTATACATACATACACATAGTACATACATACACGCCTGCATATCAGACCACAAACTGTCAAATTTTCTCAATTGACTTTGAACTCTATACTAATGGCAGTTGGTTGAACATCAATATAAGGGTGCGCCGTCCTTTATGGTACGGCCACACTATTTGCTGTATCGCGAACATTTTCCGTTTTCACGACAAGTCGGGCGAAGCATTACTCAAATTCAAAATTCAAAATCAAAATCATTTATTCAGTTTAGGCTACAAATAGCTCTTATGAATGTCATTATGCCATCGGTTCGTAAGTCTACTCTGAGCGGGAGAGCTTGTACTGAGAAGAACCGGCAAGAAACTGTGTCCAAGCTCTTTTCTCCCTTACAGCGTCAAAAATATTGGAAAATGCCCTATCATAAAAGGACACTCACATTTAAGAACACGGTCAAAAAAGTAATTATTGCTTGTCGTGAAAACGGCAAATGTTCGCGATAGCGCGATAGTGTGGCCGTAGCATAAGTGACAAGTGTCATATATTTCATTTGGAATGTCTTCGTCCATATTTATTGGATGCCGCGCTGCCATACTAATTTTGTATGGAATTTAACGTGTTAATTTGAAAAGTGTGATACAATGAATGTTAGATTGAGCCACGATAGCATAGTTGGCAGTGCACCTGACTCGGCATGTCTTGGGGTGCGGGTTCGAAACCCGCTCGTGGAATATTTCAACACTTTGTCTTTTTTCAAATATATTCATGTTACTGCTTTGTACAGGTACTGAACACCGCTGCCGCCGGCTGGCTAGCGTACAGGACGAAGTTTGAAGAAGTCGAGTTGGAGTCGTAAATGTTGAAATGTAATCTAATTACTCAATTGTATTATTATTTAAGTGAATAAAACTAATGACAAAAGAAAGTATGCATAACGTTGTTTAATTAGGGGTAGCTATGGCGTTACCTTTTTAAAATATACCTACATATTATAATTTAAGAAGGAGAAATAATAAATTGATCCACAAGAAAATAGTAGGCTAGCACCTAAAATGCTAAGTTAGCATCTAAATAGTAGTTTAGGTGCTAACTTTGTATTTTTAGCTGCTAACTTAGTATTTTTGTGGGTTAGGTTAGGTTAGTTTGGTGATTGATTAAATACAACCCTTTAAGGGGGTGCAGCGCGGACGCAAAACTGCGAGTTTCAAGTTTCTTTATGATAGCGAGCGAGCGGCGCGTGGCAGAGTGGTGTGACAACGGCGCACGACTACGAATACGCACGCACACTAATATCTGTACAGAGTAGGCTGGTGATTTTATTAGAGCAATGTTTACTTTCGTAAAATCAAAGGCGTTTGGGTAAAAAATAAGAAAAGTCTTAATATTTTTATATTCATGTTTTTTAATGGAAAAATAAGACAACAGTGACCTGCGGAATATCAATACAAACATTTTGATGTCGGATCATTGTTTCATTTGGACTATATTTACAAAGTTTCTGAAGAAATAAGTTTTAAGATATCATTATTTTACGTAATGTTTATGCAGTTTCTGGGTATTTGTTTCAAATTCCAAGACAACCATGACCTTGTGAAAGGATCAAGCTAACCTACACTAGTCCTTTTAATGTATAAGACCTATTCAGCGCCTAGCACTAGTGACTTAAAAACACGTAAATTTTCCAATTCCGCGCTGCACCCCCTTAAGAAGTAAGTAATGTAGAAGAAAACGGAAATGAACGGTCGTGAATTCGATTCCCATACAATAGATTTGAACCTACTCTAATCGCAACAATGGATTTCGATGACGTGACTATCGATCTAGCGTATCGCATTTAAAGGGTTTTCGTAACAGCGTGTTTGTGAATCCGTCATTCGATATAGCGGTTTTCCATAGGTCCAACGGCTTTTCGAAAGGGCCACGTACCTACCTACCACATGAAAAAAATTTCGCAACAGCAGCGTGCGTTGCAACGACGGCATTCGAACCTACAATATCAGACTCATGGAAAAATTTTGTTTCTTTAAGTAAGTAAGTATTCATTCATTGTAAATTTATAAATAAAATGAACTTCTACCTAATCTATAAAGTGCATACCAATCAATTGTGATTAAAAGAAAATACCTTCGATACGCATACTGATAAACAATTTTGAAACCGCGGCAAATAGATTCCAGATAAGTATACAGTTTCATTATGAATATTATATTACAAATATTGTAAAAAGAAAGAATCGAGGCGCGGTCAGAAAGGGCATTAATTTTCTATCAATTCCGTAAAGATGGAAAACTTGTCATATAATATAATTGAGTCATACGACAGGAGCCTCGAGAGATAAATCCGCTTGTTTTCCTTATCAAGATTAATGTGTGGCGATAAAAATATCCAAAGCTAAAACTATACGTAGATAGCGCAGTGCGCGTACGCCCGTCACCGCTCCGTTTATAAAAAACAATAGAAAATGTTTGAGAAAATATTTAACACAGTTAAATACTCTTTAGTGTGCGTTAACTTTTTGTTTTTGGTAAGTGGTCTTTTCTGAAGCGATTATGTGTTAAGTTTTAATTGGTTTAGTGGCAATTATCTATAGTGTTGACGTGACGGTGTTTTCAGATAACTGGTATTATTATATTGGCTGTGGGAAGTTCTGTGCAGAGGGCCTACAATGGCTACCACTCGTTCCTGTCCGAGAGGTTCCTCTCGCTGCCAGCGTTCTGTATCGCGACTGGAATTATTATCTTCATCATCGCCTTCGCCGGGTTCTATGGAGCCTACAAAGAAAATTATGTATTGATAATGGCGGTAAGTGGAATATTGGTTGATAACCAATAGCGGTATCAGACTACCCTCCATCAATCAACCGCCAGAACAAATGTGTGCTTTGGGCGTAGGTACGTATGCAAAAAAGATTTCTGTGTTCCGCAAAAATCATTAGGTTATTGTAGTATTTATCACTATCATGATACATGACGATACTATGCAGTGTCGTACGTGTCATAGGTGCAAACAAGTTACTAAATAGGTGGTGTGAAAACAACTTAGCTAAAATGTTAGCTCAACTTACATACTCCAATTAGGTAGGTAGTATGACTGTTTTATATTATTAGTGCTTGAATAATAACAGCTAGGGGAATCAATGTATCTGTAGCAAATTGAAACACTTACCATGTGGACTAGTAATTATTTTGATTATACAATTTCGACCTCAATTCAAGTTCATAAGACTTTTTCTTTCGGGTAACAGTTTGTTGATAAAAGCAGGTTTATCTTTCTTTCTATATAATTGTTTGCAACGCCTTAATGACATCATATCTATTTAGACTAGACCAG
The DNA here is from genome assembly GCA_963082485.1 of Eudonia mercurella. NCBI lineage: Eukaryota > Metazoa > Arthropoda > Insecta > Lepidoptera > Crambidae > Eudonia > Eudonia mercurella. The sequence continues at coordinate 18,217,577 of OY720030.1, read as the reverse complement.
AACTGACACACTTCTTCAACCAGTACTCTAAACAGTAGTCTTGAGCTAGAACTTGAGTTCCTTAGGCGCGTAGGAGGGACGCCCTAAGACGCATTCGTCCACTCTCTTTTTATCGGACAGCTGGCCGCTTTCACACTTATTCATTCTTTACCTACTCTCGAGAATAATAGTCTTAAGCAAGACGATATACCTAGGTCTTTAGGCGCGTGACCCTAGGGATAGGGGCGCATTAGTCCAATCTCTTTTTATCGGATAGGTGGCTGCCTGTAAAGAAATCCCGTTTACAAACATTACAAGGAAGGCGATGGTTTCCCTGCTTACAGATCACCACAAAGTTTGTTATATCAAATCAAGGACAAACCCTATAGTATAGCAGTGGGATAGTAAGTAGCACAGTTAACAATAGCAAAATAGACTTTATGCGACTGGAATGAGAGCAGATCCGTTTAATTTAGTACCGGGCGTCTGGTCGCCCTATTTGCGTCGTTGACAAAATGTCAGTTATCTATTTAAATAATAAGCAGTATTTTGTTGTCTTATCTTATTAGTGATAGATAACGCAAGGAAGGTATATTTAAGTGTTTTAACACACCTAATGCAGGTTTGATTGCTTTTGGTTCTTTGAAATTTAACAAAAAAGAAAACCACATAAAATAATAACCAATTAGGTATACCTACCTATTTGACGTTGGTTACTTGTCGTTATTTTGTGATCGTGGTTAGATAATATCATACAGTTACGAAATGTTTAGTAAAGTTAGTTACTTACTGAGTAAATTGTATTCTGATCTACAGTAAACTGCAAATACAATAAAAATATGAGACAGCTTATAAGGCTGTGGACAAAGCGGCGATGTCGTGCGATGTACTTAAGAGTAGGTCACATAACCAGCATGCCTCCTCTCCAGTCTCGCTGGTATCCGTAAGATGGATTTCTGCTTAAGGTCGACTTTTTTTATCACCATCCAAACCTTCTGAGATGACTCCTGTGATACAAACGAACAACTTTTACTATTGGACCAACTTCCTAACTCATTCATTCGACCAAAATGTGTGGACAGCTGATTTTTTTTTTGAGTTAGCGAGTTGGACCAATAGGAAGAGTTGTTCGTTTGCATCACGGGAGTCATCTCAGAAGGTTTGGATGGTGATAAAAAAATTCGGCCTAGATAGTAACGTATAAAAAAGGTCCTACTCTCAGCGAAATTTTAACCACATTCACGGAAGTGATAGTTCTCCACAGTGCAGAGAATTTTAGATTTCAACCAACCGACGACATCGAGAAGAGATTTTGATTCTACGATTACAATTTTATCTTATCTGTTACATCTAAAAGAGTGATTTAATCATGTGAAAGATGATTTTATTATTTTAAAGATTTAGTTTCGGTGTCGATTTTAGTCTGAGTTATAATGCGCTCCGCCGACAGAGCAACTATGATCTCCGTGTTGCGGCAACAAGCAACTCGCAACTACTTAGCTGTTTCCATAAAACTATCAACTATCATAGCAACTATATCTAGTTGCTAGTTTAGATGATCGACAACATTATTCAGTTGCTGCATGCACTCGATGGTAGTATCAGTTTCAAATTACCGTAAAGCAACTGACAAATTAGTACTAGTTGTGTCAAGATGACCATGGATTTGAAAAGTTTACTTAGAATGCGGTAAACTTAACTTTTTTGTTGCGGTAACAGGCCAAAAGCTCGGTCCTCCATGTACTATTAATAAAGAGGTAACGTTTGTGATAATGTTTGTTTGTTTGTCAGGGCTAATACTAATAAAGAAACATAGTTATATCATATCGCCAGCACGCTGCACCGCTTAAGTCCGATCCGATCCGAACCCTTCGGAGAATCTAGTAGGGCACGGGGACACGCACAGTGCGCGATACCGTTCCCTCTAGAAAACCTCCAAAGGTGATTCGTTTCACACTGCTTGAGGAACCCTTTAAGTTTTTCGCCGCCTCCAAATAAGGCTGGTGAAGCAGAAAATGCCGCCTTAGAAAATCAGCAATCTCTCTCCAAAAAAAAACCGCTTAAGTTTTACATTATTCGGAAATAGTTATTCCACTTATCTAGATTGTTTTACATGATTTTACGCAATAATTTCTTTAAATTAAAACTGTAGCTTAGGTACTTTATCAGAAAGTGACAAAGATAATTAATTACCTTGAAGACATTTTAGTTTTCTTAGATGACTGTCACTTCGTCATCTTAGAAAATTATCGTGATAACTAATATGGAGATATGAACACGGTTATCAACACCAATTAAAAACCATCTGTTAAATAAATATTTGTATATTTGGATATTTTTAACCTAACCCTCATGCCTTTCCTTGGAACATCGTGAAAATTTATTACTAATCCAAATTATTGTTCTAAATAGCTGGGTAGACATCATTAGCACAAAATTCACTAGTCTTAGCCAAGACATCATTAAACAGATAAGAACAAATAGGTAATTCATGACCAGCTCATTGTATATCCCCATTGCTGGGGTACGAGATCTTCCCTATGGTTGGAAACACCACTGGAAAACAGCCATAACCCATCAAGCAGCGTCAGTGAGGATTAGTGGTTGTTAACGACTGCTAATGGAACAGAGACCAATGGTTTTATGTGGCTTCCGAACTACGAAGGAGCTTGAGGTGATACATTTTTGGTTTCTTAACTTCAGCAATTACAGACCGAGTGCGTTTACCATAGTGCCATCAATGTCCTCAGGTCATCATTATCATCATCATCAGCCCACCTTCGCCCACTGCAGGTTCTCTCGCACGCTACACGGTCCTGCGCCATCCTCATCCATCCCCTGCGCGCCACCTGGACTAGGTCATTCGACCACTGAACTGGAGGTCTGCCTACCGATCGGCGAGCATTTCTTGGCCACCACTCTGTTAGCGACCGGGTCTTGCCGTCTTCCTGTCTAGCCGCGTGTCCTGCCCACCCCTACCTGAGTCGTGTTATCCGTTTTTACCGACATCCTTCACCTGTTTCAGTATGCCGGTTCCATGGTGCTGATGTTCATCTTCATAATGTCGGCGTGCATCGCTGGGTACGTACTGAAGGGCAACACCGCGGTGCTGGTGCAGCATAAGCTGACCGAAACCCTGACGCTGTACGGCAAGGACGGTGACTTCGTCGTCACCAAGCTCTGGGACGAGGTCCAAGAGGACGTGAGACACTTCTTTATTACCTACGAAATAAATTTACTTATTTTATTTTAATTTAACTACGAGTGTTACGGACACACAAAATACAATACGTAAAGAAATAGCTATACAAAATGCAATCATCTCTTTCGCAATAACGCAAACATTCTAACAATATTAATTTCCGGCCATCCATCCGCAAACATGTCACATTCAGGGTTATTGGGTAAGAAGAGGTTGAGTCTCAGACCAAAAAAAAAGTTTTTATTTGGTCTGAGGGTTGAGTGCAGAAAGCGCGGTAAAGGGGAATTAGTACGTGCTCATGTGACCGCAGCTCGGCCAGCAGCTTGCGCCTTCTAGTGCGGTGGTAGTGATTCGGTGCAAAGAGTCGACACAGCTCATCATGCAACTAGGCTGTTTGTAATAATATTTATGTCTTAGGACTTTAATATTTGAGTTATAGCGATTAAACTTTTGTGGTTGGTGAAAGTTTCTGAGCTGATAATATTATGGGATACGGTACGGTCGTGCGATGTAAGAGATGTAAGGCCTCCTCTTCAGTCTCGCTGGTATACGTAAGGTCCTACTCTCAGCGATGTTTTAACCACATTCACGGAAGAGATAGAACTCCACGGTGCAGAGAATTTTGGATTTCAACCAACCAATGTCAAGAAGAGATTTTGATTCTACGATTATAATTTTATCTTATCAGTTAGAGATCTAAAAAAGTTATTTAATCATGTGAAAGATGATTTTATTGTTTTTAAATATTTAGTTTCGATGTAACTTTTACCGTATCCCATAATATTATCAGCTCAGGAACTTCCACCAACTACAAGTTTAATCGCTATTACTCAAATGTTAAAGTCCTAAAACATAAATTTGTTAACTTTGGAAAGTTGTTAGAAGTATCTCAGTTGGTGAACCATTTCTTTCAACTTTCCATCAACCAAGGCGTTCACAGGAAAAACTCCCCGTAAACACCCTTTCGGTATCCCGTGATGGTTCTCCAATTCAGAAGCTTCTAACAACTTATCAAAGTTACATCACTACAAAGACAATCTCTTTGCATCACTATTAGGTACACATAAAATCTATACACAGCAGTTATATGCTGTGTATAGATTTTATGTGCTGTGTATAGGTATTAGTCGTATTCTGCCGCTATTTTATTGTGAAAGGTTATGTTTAAACATCTGAACCAAGGAAATTGCGCACTATTAGTCTTTTTTTAAACGGTTTTATTTAGCTTGCCCTGTTTATTTATTTGTTTATTTGTTTGTGTCAAATCTAGTAATTGAAATTCTCCCTTCCTGTTGACGGATCGATCTGTGGTACGCATTTTTAGTTCTGATGACAATATAATTCAATACATTCGGTATCATTGTAAATCCAAGATGGCTGCCGCTATATAATGGCGGGTTACATAAATTTTATCACTACTACCTCAATATGGGTATATCAAATGAAAGGGCTTGATTAGTAGAATAGTTCTTTATGAAAATTAAATGAAAATCCAATATGGCCGCTAACAAAATGGCAGGTAATTTTTTTCTTTTCACAACTTCAATATGGGTACCAAGTAAAAGGTCTTGGCGTAGGCTATACACGACGTGTGATTGTTTGTAATAAAATCCAAACTTATTAAAGGGAGGTCATGTTAGTCAGTCCGTGGATTATACTTTAAAAATGTCAGATTTGCTTACAAACTTTCCACCCTTATTTCGCCCCTCTAGGGAAGATTTCTCGAAAAATGCAAAACACGTCATTCTCTACTTTTATCGAAAAATCTATAGATCGATTAAATTATTCATTTTTATAGATAATACCTTAAAAATAACAATTTACCCAATAAATCCTTCTTCCCTTTTTTACTCCTCTAAAGGAAAATAAACAAAATTCCTAAAACACGTCATTCTCTATTTCTTTTCAAAAAGCCAAATACCAATTTTCATGTATTTTACTTCAAAACTGACGGACTTTCATACAAACTTTCACCCCCTATTTGACCCCCTTCTATAGGGTATGATTTCCGTAAAATCCTTTCTTAGTGGCTGGTTACGTCACTCAATTAACCTACCGTCAAAATTTAATCTAATTAGTTCAGCGGTTTCGGCTCGGCGATGACGAATAAGTCAGGACTCAGGACAAATATGTATATAGATTGCACGTCACTTTTAATGTCGAGATCACCTCGATGAGATTAAAAAATCGCCCCTCCATAGCCAATGACAAACAATTTCGGCAATCATTACAGTTCAGCTGCTGCGGCGTCACCAACTCTAGCGACTGGTTAATACCCCTCGACACCATCTCGACGAACGGCTTGCCGGTCAGCTGCTGCAAGTTCCCACCCGGAACCATCCACGTGTTCAATTGCACCATCGGCGGCACGCTCCCGGCTTACCCCATAGGCTGCTCCGAGTCTTTCGGCGGCTGGGTCCAGTCGCACATAGGAGGGATAGGGCTGGCCGGAATATTCCTGATAATTATGCAGGTTAGTACTGGTAATTGCGAAAACAGTGGTCCCTGTCACACTAGGGCACGTGAAGGGATGTATTTTCAGTGGTTTTTAGTGGGTAAATTTTTCTCGTGAATCCCTGATAAGGACGGAGGTCATCCGTGCCAACCAGAGCGCGGTGGTACACGGATGACGAGTTTTCCACTGTCTAAATAAGGGATGGTCTTAGGGTTTTAGAGGGGATGCCTAGTGCGCATTTTCTTCAATTTTGCCATAAAAATTTCACGTTTTAAACGGCAAAAAAGCTAACACTTGCCGCACTCTGTTCTCTAGCAGGTCCTGCTGCCTAAACTAAGCTCAGTGTTGGCATCAAATAAAAGTGCGCAATATTTATAAACATATATTTATTTTTATTTTTGTTACCTTACGTAAATTATGTTTTGTTGTGATATCAATAAGTGTTTTTCTTTCTTACTTACTTTCTTTCTTTCTAGCTTCTGTCTACGGTTTCTTTTATATTCCACAACGGTGAAGCGTGTCCTTCATTTTAGCCAATAGTAAGTGAAGATAAGGTTGAAGCCACACTTAGCACGCGGTGGAAGAGACCTTTGAAGACTCGGCAACACGAAAGTTGTTAACCAGCCGAAAAAGTTGCTCGATCAAGCTCTCGAGCTGTGTCGGGAGTTTGGAACCGATTTGGGACAAAACATTCACCCTAACCCTTTTCTTTTTTTGTATTTATGTAATTGTTTTAATGTCATTATCATCACCAGCTCATTTTATGTCCTCACTGCTGGGCACAAGCCTTTCCTATGGATAGATAGGCAGAACCGGCTATAACGATTTCGTCCCAAATCAATGATTTTTCTTTTTTCTCTACTATAATTAACAGCCCCTTATTTATTTTCCAGGCTATTGCGGTGGGTGCGGCCATATGGTTGGCCAAGATGTCGAGGGATGAGCAAGGAGCCTACCCTTAGATAAAGCAATGTTTGTGTGCACTCTGTTGTTGGAATTGTTCGTGTAAAAGGCTAAATAATAAATAAGTTACGAGTACGTACTACGAAACGTGTGTGAATAAATTTGTTGGTAATGTTAATTTGGTTCTCTGTAGTACCTAAGTAAGTACAGTTAACAGCATCAACTGATGATTGATAAAGTTTTAAAATATAAAATCAATGAAAATGTTCAAATTTTTTAACGTAACGCTTATCAGGAAAGATTTTAGCACTGGTGCCTAGGGACTTTGTCTGCAGTTATATCGCAAAATACCAAAAAAAAATAAAAATAGTTTATCTGTTCATACATTTTGAAACTTAATTTTGAAATGTAGAAAAATCGTACACTTTGCTGTTGACTGTACCTTCATCCTGAGCTTCGATTATTCTATTATAAAACGTTTACATATAAGTGGTGGTAAGATGGTGCCTGATTTTGATAATTTTCTCAAAGGTAATCCCAATGTCAAAATCAGGCTACCGACACTATTGAGACCATGAGTGAGACGTTGTTGAATTAGTGAAATTGAGGCCGTAAAACTTTGTCACATCAAAGGTAAATTGTAAATTGTAATTCGAACTAGGGATAAAGGGTTTTGTAGATTGTATAATAGATAAAACTTACTTTAAAGTAAAATAACTATTCTTTAAAAAAATATGAATTGATAATCTTCTAGTTACATCAAAGAAAAAAGAAATACGCTCCGCTCCGCTTCCACGTTTCATTTCTCCACTCCAGTTCTGCGCTTTGCATTAAGGCGAAGGGTAAGGCACACTAACGCCACTAATTGATAATGAGAAATAATAAATTGATCCACAAAAAAATAGTAGTCTAGCACCTAAAATGGTAAGTTAGCATCTAAATGTAGTTTAGGTGCTAACTTTGTATTTTTAGGTGCTAACTTAGTATTTTTGTGGGTTACGTTAGGTTACTTTGGTGATCGATTAAATACAACCCATTGATAATAATTACTAACGGACCGGATCTTTTTTTAACATTGCGTAGGTACCGTCCGATAACAGGAAAGCATCCATAGTATTTATTTAATAATTGTGCACTACTTTTTGTTGCGTGGTTTATTCAAAAAACGAGCTATCGCATTTATTCACAAACAATGACCACTGTTGGTGTTAGCGAATGAATACAAAAACAAACCTAAAAGTAGTGCACAATTATTAAATAATAGATGTTTGCCTAGTGTCGGAAGGTCCGCAATGTTTGAAAAAAAATCCAGATTAGCAGTTATCAAATTAAATCCATTAGCGGCGCTAGTGTGCCTTACCCTTCGCCTTAAAAATGTTTGAATCTTTTAACTAGTTAGCAAATCTTAATCTAGAATTAAGTAGGGCACGGGGACACGCACTAGTGCGTGATGCCGTTCCCTCTAGAAAACCTCCGAAGGTGATTCGATTCACACGGCCGGCTTGAGGTACTCTTTAAGTTTCTCGCCGCCCCAAAAAAGCCCAGTGAAGCTGGAAAAGCCGTCTGAGGCAATCAGCAAACTCTTTCCAAAAAAAGGAGATTGTAAGCAATCCTATTGGTTAATATTGGCACAGCTCCGCTCCGCTCCTGCCTCTGCTCCAGTGGATAGGCAGCCTTACTCTCGCACAATTACAGAGCCAAAAAGAACGGTTAAAAAAACAAAAATATAGAGATGGTATCAACAGATCGTAAAGATAATTAATAGCAGACGAGGAGTCAGAAGTGGAGTATGGGTCAAACCAAACGATTTGCCCATAAAGTGTGGGCAAGAATACAAAATCCGATGATTCCGGCTCTATATTTTTCTTCTTCCTTTTTTTCTATCGGTGATGTTGTCTTCTTTTCTATCGTCAGACGGCTTCCTCTTTCTGGGTTTAGACATACTTTGACATAGACTTACTGGTAGTCATTCTTCTTCTCTATATAGTTCGTCTTTTGCTGGTTTTTCGACCTATTTTTGGCTTCTTATCTTCAGTCTTTGGTGGATCATCTCTAACAAAGACTTTAAGAGTCAAGACTCTAAGGACGTCGACATTATATTGGTATTTGCTCATGTCACTACAATAGAGAAGTCAAAAAGGTATTTCAATATAGTCTTCAGGTCATTTATTGTCCTGGAAAACAAGACAAGATCATCAGTGAAGCGTAAATGCTCTGGGGGCGGCGAGAAACTTGAAGGGTGTGAAACGAATCACCTTAGGAGGTTTTCTAGAGGGAACGGCATCACGGGTTTCCGAGGGGTTCGGATCGGATCGGGGCTCGCATAGGTGCAGATGAGAAGCGCTGGTGATGGAGGCAGGAAGAGACACCATCTACGTCTCCCCGCAACGGTCCCAGGGAAGTGTTTTTACGGCAGACGTCTACCAAAGACAGTAAAGTAAAGTAAAGTAAAGAACCTGGTGTGAAATTGTGTTCCCTGTCGCACGTCGCAACGTAACGCAATCGTTAATGTGATCGAATGGTACGATCACATTAACGATTATTTGATCAAATTATTTCATCGCTTCTGGGGTCTAGTAGATAAGACTACCGGTTTAGACCCAGCAGAGGTCCCGGGTTCGATTCCCAGCGGGGGTTACATGTTTTTGTACTCGGTTTGGTTGGTGGAAGGGTTTGTTTGCCCGCCTGGCTATCTACCACCATTTTATTTTAATATGTCGCCATAACGTAAATGTTTGTGTATTGCTGTGTTTCGGCAGCTAGAGATAAGCCAGTGCCTCAGTAATTAAGGATCCCGAGTGAATAGCGCTTCCACCTTCAGCCTTATCACCTTCACTAAACATCAGGTGAGATGAAGAGAAAAGTGCTTACCCGTAAGATATAAAAAAAAACGAGCGAGCCTTACAGTAGTCGCATAATATGATGTGTAACATTTGACATTTGACCGTAATTTTATTAAGGCTGCATGGATTGTACCCTAAGCAATGAAAAATTAAAAAAAAAAGATAGAATGTGAGTTTGGATTGGCATTGACAGATTTCGGCCGCTCCTCTTCCATTTTTGAAATTTTTGAAAAGAGTTTAAGGGGGTGCAGCGCGGACGAAAAACTGCGAGTTTCATGTTTCTTTATGATAGCGAGCGAGCGGTGCGTGGCAGTGGGGTGACAACGGCGCACGACTACGAATACGCACGCACACTAATATCTGTACAAAGTAGGCTGGTGATTCAATTAGAGCAATGTTTACTTTCGTAAAATCATAGGCGTTTGGGTAAAAAATAATAAAAGTCTTAATATTTTCATACTCATATTTTTTAATTGAAAAATAAGACAACAGTGCCCTGCGGAACATCAATACAAACATTTTGACGTCGGATCATTGTTTCATTTGTGCTATATTTACAAAGTTTCTAAAGAAATAAGTTTTTAGATAGGTATCATTACTTTTACGTATTGTTTATGCAGTTTCTGGGTATTTGTTTCTAATTCCAAGACAACCACGGCCTTGTGAAAGGATCAAGCTAACCTACACTAGTTCTTTTAATGTATATGACCTATTCAGCGCCTAGCACCAGTGACTTAAAAACACGTAAATTTTCGAAATTCCGCGCGGCACCCCCTTAAATGCGTGTGTGTCAAATACATACCTATGCGTATGTCTCAAATACATAGTAGTGTGTGTAATGTTTGTTTTATTGATTTAATGTATTTTTATGCATAATTTAAAAAAGTATTTTCGTTCTGCAAGATATATAGATATTCTAAAAAAATTGGGTCAGGTATTACGCCATTTTATAACAATAAAATAAATGCAGTAAATACTCATTAGAAGACATTTGACATATCAAAATGACCTTTGATAGTCAAATGACACAATATGTCACATTTAATCATAATACGTCATGTTCATAATATCGATTTTAAATTTACAAAATGGCGCGTGCTTGCTCGCTTCCCCGACTTCCTGTTACACTGTTACACATACTTCCGTCCCATTTCATGAAATCACTCCCACAAATTGCTAATATAGAAAGCGAGCGGAAAGATGTTACACATCAAAAAACGAAAACTAGAACTTGCATGGCATTTAAGGAGCGCCTCCTAGTGTTAAACAAGGGGAGTTAACTGTAACTAACGGTAACTGTTACATGCACGTAGACGTTTCTGTTTCTTTATTGCACACAAAGCGTTTTTTGTCTAAATACATCATTTTTAAAGTAAAATTACAAAGGACAGCACTTCCCAGGATGCGCACTATTAAACAGAATAACTTTCATCAAAATATCAATAAAAACTCTTGAATCGACGAAGATTTTAGGTTGCCGTAGATACAATTTCATTTAATTATACAGGTACACTTATTGAAAAAAAATAAGGCATACTACAACGCATGTCAGAGCAACCTGAAACTAAAATTTGTCCCATTCGGTGTCGAGACCAGGTCCGTGGGGTCCTAGCGCTATAAGGCTTTTTAAGGAAATAGCAAAAAGGTTAGTCGACATCACAGGAGACCGAAGAGCTGGCAGCTACCTCGGACAAAGGGGGAACGCTGCCAGTATCTTCGGAACCTTGCCTAAAAGGGACCCTTTTATTGATTTGAGTTATTATATTATATTTTTTAAAGTTTTTAGTTTTAGGTTCATTGTTATTTTAAATAATAATATGTCATGTTTATTTAACCATTAAAGTTACCACAAAATGTATGTTTTTTATTAATGTTTCTACAACATTGTTTTATATTGTGGTAGTTAAATTATTGAGGCAATTAAGTTCCCCAAACTTGAAATCATTTTATAATTAACACTAGCTGACCCGGCGGACTTCGTACCGCTTTGACAGTTTCCATCATTGAGTTAAATATATATTAATGGTTTCCATGACAACAAAACAAACAATTCATTTTGTATTGGAAAATTAAATTGTCGTTTTTAGTATTTTATATAAAGTTTACATAAATAAAATATAGCCTAATGTAGCATTCTAATGGTGAAAGAATTTTTTAAATCGGTCCAGTAGTTTTTGAGTTTATTACTCATATAAGTTTATTACTCAATATTAGTATAGATAAAAACTTATGAATTAAGAATATCCTACTGCATTTGAATGCCTAACACTGGGTTACTATACAAATTGTCAATTTAACATTCATTGCAAATATATAAAATGAGAAATTTGTCAAATACAACAACCAATCCTGCTATTAAGTAGTACTGTGTTGTGTACATGTTAATTTTTCGCATGCTGATCATAACTACCATATAATAATGATCTCATATCGTAGAACACGGGCAAACGCTGACGTCGTAAGCGACGACAAATTAGCGTACACACCGGACTAATTGGTAGAAGGAAAACCATTTTTCTTGGCATTGAAACGAACAGTACCCAACGGAGCGCCGGCGTACACTGTACACTCGATAACTTATCAGATAAGGCTCGCTGGGCTGAAAATTACCTGGCTTCGGCAGTGTTGACTTTCGTGCTGTGACTATAGCTTGTTTCAAAAATGGCGCAGCCTAACAGAGAAGTGGGTATGAGGTGCATCAAGTATATGCTGTTAAGTGTTACTGCTATTTTCGTGGTGAGTATATAATGCTGCATTATGTTTCTACATGCTTTTCTAAGAATGTGACTGTGTTATTCGTGGCCGTTATCGGCGCTTTGTTCCGCGTTATCACTGATTCGTGGTCGATGCGTGATAAAAGCAATGCCAGCTACTTTGTTACAGTTTTTGCGCAATTAGTTTTTCGATGTAGGTTCTTGCGCAGTTCAGTGGAACTTTGTAGAACCGCAAATAGGAAAAGCAAATGGTTATGTGGATTATTTGTAGAATTTTAAAAACTAAAGCTATAATTAATGTCACGATAAGTTATTTTAAGGATAGACATAGATAAATTCGACTTGCTATTAACAATTTGTAGTTAAATAATGACTAGAAATGGGTTTGTGCTTAAGAAAAATGGTTCAAATATTGTGTACCTATGTTGCTTATATATTATAAAACACTATGTTCAAAATAAATCTAACGCCTATGAATAAGTTCGTTTATTACGACATCTTTATAATAAAAGGTGGTTTATTATAAAGAATACCAGAAGCGCGCGAATACCAGACCCAATAGAATTTAAATTGTTATCGGTGGTCGCTCGACGCTTGAAGGGCATTATATACACTTTTATAATCCCCATTATAAGGCATATAATTTGAATCATCTTTAAAAGAACATTAAAAACGGTATTTTTCGAAAAGAGGCTTTGAGAATGTAACTTTTTTTTGGATTGTTTGTTATCTAGTAACTAATTATCAATATTTCAACATAATTTTGAGTTGTTAGACATAAAATAAAAAAATGTTGTGTTGCTTTTTTATGCACAAAAGGAAACAGTTTTAAGGAACCATTCACGTGCTGCTCTTGTAGTGCTACGAAAATTTATAATCTATTTTTGAGGTGAAATATTTACTTTTTCTGTAAGCTTAGTCACTTCAGTAATGATAGCAGTCTCTTTAGGTAGAGGGTTGAATCATTAGGTGATTAACTTTAACAACATTCCTAGGTATTATTTTGATAAGTCCACGAAGTAAAAGACATCGCTGTGAGAATGTTCTTGTAGCAGAATCTGTTGTTCACGAAAATCTCAAAAACTACTGAACGCACAAATATTAGGATTCGTGCAAAATTAGAAGAACATCACCAAACCAAGATATTCGACAACCATCCGCTGCGGTAACGCACACAATATTATTCATTTTTGGCTCGTCCAACGTTACGTTACTAATGTAGGTTTAAGTATTTAATGGGCATGAAACGTCTCATTCCAAAATTTGTCTCGGTACCAACTTAATGGGTTGAGAACGTATAACTCACAAAAACTATGTTTACTTTGTGAGTAGTGTACACACGGCGGCAGATGAACCTACCCAAAACTGTCAAATTTCTACAATCAATTTTGAACTTTATTATTTGATTATAAGGATCAATATTCATTGGAGAAACTTGACAGTTTTGGGAAGGTTGATCTGCCGCCGTGTGTACACTGTACAGTCGCGAGCATAACATTAATTAGTACTTTTGACTAGTTTTAACTCTTATTACATAGCATTAAGAGTAACATTGTGTACATGTTAATGGTTGTGACTGTACTTGTGACGTAAAACACTTTAATGCTGATTATCATGGGTTTATTTTTTATTATTTTATTTTGCTAGGTAACTTCCAAAAAACAAAGTAATCATCTCATTTCAATGTGTAAGTTTATGCAAAAGCGCGTAATCTTTACAATACAGGTTTGGTGGTGCTGTAAAATCCCAAATAGGTATGGCAGATAGACACGTTAAAAAATTACGAACATAGGTACCTGAAAAGCACTATTTGGTTGAGATATTGATGTTATTTGTTGCTAAGTAAAATTGCAACGTGACAACCCAAGGTCCAGCTGATACAATACACTTGATTGTCTTTGGTCAACGTTCCAACAAAAACATAAGTCAAAACATGTCAGGGTTGATCAAAAATAATGTAATAAAATAATTTTGAGTTTGGTATAAGTAAAAAAGCAAATCTCCGTAAAATATGATTTTGCATGTTGTATTGGTGTTATTTATTCTTAGTTGCTTGTCTATGTTTCGGGGCCATACACCTAGTACTACCAACTCATATTCTATACTTCATCGTCATCAGCCTATACTAGTCCACTTACATGTGATCAATTTGATTGTAAAATAATTAAGAATAAAATGTGACCTTGAAAAAGAAGGTCACTTTTATTGGATGTAATACTTTTGATATTTTTGATGAGAATATTTGCAATCACATCTGCGATTTTTTATATCTTGGCCTTCGTCTCACTAAACTGCTGAAGATTTCTGATCTTTATCTTTGAAGCTTAATTACATATACGAGTACCACTGAAAATCAACTGAATCGGCAAGGTGAGGATGGCTAATGAGGCACAGTCCTGCTTCACAAGCTGTCCTGGCGTCCTGTCCACTATTGATATTGAGATACGTTATCGAATTAGTGGATTAAGGTTTTCGTGGTGGATTTTGCTCGTAAGCCAGTGGCAAGTAAAGGCCACAAAATAATGAGACTGCAGAAGGAATGCTTCATACAAATTTACTCGACCAACGCACACATAGACAACTTCTCGCAGGCACGAAATCATGAGGTTGTCTATCTGTGCGATGCTCGAGCTTGGTATGTATTAAGGGGGCGCCGACCAAAAAAAGCCAAAAGTGTAGTCACAGTTTAGTTGATATCTGATTAAATATTTATATAAAAATACAGTGAAAAAAATTAAACGCCCACCAAAATTAAATGTCCATCGGTTGCAAATACCTTTGGATAGATGGCACTAATGTCGCTCTAAAGCATTTCAAAAAATTAAAAAGCAGTGACAAAATTCAGCGCTTACGTCAGCCTTCCCGGTGGCATAATGGTCAGTGCAGCCGCCCGGATTGCGGAAGTCCCAGGTTCGATTCCTGGCTGGGTCGGGTGGGTGTTTAATTTTTTCATCGTATTTTATATAAATATTTAATTCAGCTTAAGTGTAGCAATTAACACTTAAAAATAAAAAGTAAAAATTTGAAATCTGATGAGAAAACTATCGTATTACATAAACTAAATACATATTTAGTATCAAAGGGAACGTGTTTACAATTAATCCGACCCATAAATTCATAATACATTAAAGTTTTTTCTACAATATAATTTAAAGTTAAGTAAGTAAAACGAGTGGCGGCGGCGTTTAGTTGATATCTTATAGTTTATCTAAATTATTATACCTCTTATTATGTCTCAACAATCACCAATGACATAGACAGGTTTTGACTTTTACTAGTACTGTATGACATTGTAAAAAATTTAACTGGTAAATGGTGTTTTTGCAAACTATTTTTTTTTCTCATGTGATTGTCCTTTATATTATGTGTTTTTTTTATTTGTGATGGAAAATGTCCTTTTATGATAGGGCATTTTCCAATATTTTTGACGATGTAAGGGAGAAAAGATCTGGACACTTGCTGAGTTTCTTGCCGGTTCTTCTCAGTACAAGATCTCCCGCCCAGAGTAGACTTACGAACCGATGGCATAATGACGTTCATAAGAGCTATTTGTAGCCTAAACTGAATAAATGATTTTGAATTTTGAATTTTGAATTTTGAATGTCTTAACTACAAATCGTCCGTCTCACATTTTCGATTTATCGAGCGGTTTTTTTAATTCTTATTCTTCAAAGTAACATGTTAAATCCCCCATACAAAATTAGTATGGCCGCGCGGCATCAAATAAATATGGACGAAGACATTTCAAATAAAATATATATAACACTTGTCACTTACGGACGGCGCACCCAATCTTACCTTCTGGGGTCTTCATATTTAGTGACATGGCGCACGAATGTCATGTCGTGACGCCACGCTCCTCAAGGTCGTTACATTTGCTTCTCTACAATAACGCATTGTTAGTATACCTATTGATTTTCTCTATTTTTAGTGTAGCAGGTTACTATTTAGCCATGAGAACAACAAGCTTTATTTTATATTTATTTTATTTATTTATTTTAATTTAATTAAAACGGTTACATAACCAATTACAATAATTAAATATATTAAAGTTAAATAAATACTAAAGAACTACATTAACATACATGCATCTTCTCACAAAACCACAAGAACTCAAGTAAGATTCCCTTTCATCCGTCCGCGAACAAATCACAATCAGGGCTACTGTCCAGGAGAGCTTTAAGCGCAGCCAAGGAACGCGGAACCCGGGAGCGGGCTCGCGCAATAGTTCGACACATTGGCACAGCAAATACATAGCTTGTGCTTTCTACTTCGATGGTACTTACTAGGAACATATAATCGGGACAGCTTGTCGTGCAACGCAGAGGCATCAATTATACCACGCACAATTTTGCACATAGTTACAATTTGGTGAGTCTCCCGTCTGACCTCCAATGAGTTATATCCCAGACAACCTAAGAGGAATTTACTAGGGTACATGAACGGATAATATCCATAAATACGCTTATAGAGATAACGAAGAAAAGCCTTCTGGACCTTTCCCAATAAGAGTGTGTAAGTGGTTTCGTGTGGATTCCAAACGCACATGCTACTCTCCAGCTTACAGCGTACCAATGCAGCGTAAATGAACCGCAGTACTTGATGGTTATGAAAGTCACGAGCGTTTCTCAAGACGAAACCTAACCGTCTAAACGATTCTTTAGAAAGAGCAACCATATGGTCATGGAACGTAAGCCCTTGGTCGAACGTGACTTCCAAATCCGTCGTAGTTGACAAACGCGGCATAGAGCTTCCATTTAAATTGTAGTTATAAAATATTGGGTATCTCATTCGACCAAATGTGATTACACTACATTTAGCCGTATTAAATTCTATACCGTTGGCCACGCTCCACTCACATACAGCATCAACATCACGCTGCAAGGGCACACAGTCATCATTCGACCTAACTTCTAGAAAGAGTTTAAGGTCATCGGCGTAGAGCAAGCAGCGCGCTTGTTCGAGGACAGCACCACATAGTTTGAAGATATCGGTAATCAAAATTCAAAAATTCAATTTAAAATTCAAAATCATTTATTCAGTTTAGGCTACAAGTAGCTCGTGTGAATGTCACTATGTCATCGGTTCGTAAGTCTACTCTGGGCTCAGTCCTTGTACTGAGAAGAACCGGCAAGAAACTCAGCAAGTGTCAAATAAACACAAAAAATATAAAAGACAACCCACATTATGTTAAAAAAACAAAATAAAAAATCTAAGTTAACAAATTTACATCAGGTAAAAGTTTCAATTTCCAAAATGTCATACAGTACCACTACAGTACTCTCGTAAAAGTCAAAAATTGTTTAAGACAAACAAAGTCAAACTATAGTGAATAATACTAAAAATAAGATAAGTATGCAAGAGCTGACCAGCCTCCAGAGGCGGCACCCGTTCACGAGTATGACATATGAATCAGCCATCATCGCTCCGCTCAACCATATTTTAGGGTAGACGTGTGTCGCTCTTTAGGGAAACGACTCAGTGTTCCGAAACATGAAACTGATACGATTGTTCCGGAACAGTTGCCCAGTGTAAAATGTTTCATTTGGAACTCGCTCACTGCGGCCGACGACGCGACGAACGCGACGCGGCGACGAGCCGACAGACTGAACGACAAGAGCGAGTGATGAACTGATGAAAGAGAAGCGAAAGCGAACTTCGCGCGCAACAGTGTACGTGATGTTGTGGAAGAGTGACTGAAATAACGATATAATGATAAGAGTGCTGGCCTAAGTCTAAATAGCCGTCGAACGACTTTAAAAGACGATAAAGTCTCAAAAATACTTTTATTTAATTTTAATATGTAGATATGTATTGTAGAGTGTACATACTTGTACATATATGACAATCAATGTATATAAAATCGATTTTATTCTTTTATAAGATATTCAGTAAACAAAAAAATTCACTAGCACTAGTTGCAAGTTCCACATCTGACACAAATCTGAGTGAATATTAAGTTACTCTGTTTCAAAAAACTCGATGTTCCAATTGATTCAAATGAAACATATCACTGATTCGGAACATTGTACTGATGCAGATGCAAATGTTCCAATCTTTTTAGGGATACGTTTTTCCCACGACTATTTTAGGGAACGAACGTAACGAACCGACATACGCACACGCCACCACCGCAGAGACAATAAAGAGAGCATGATACACTCATGATTACTCCTGGTTGTTGCTGAAAATCAGCGATTCACTTGCTATGCGAGTGAATACCACGCTGAGCAACGACCCTTTTGAGATGCTGCGGCACACACACATTTTTGTATTTTTATAGTTATATAGTAGACAAAATAGTTTAGGTACTGTTATTATGAAATTATAATTGTTTTAGTGTAATTGTTGTCATTTTACGATTGTATAATGTGTGTGTGTATATGTGTGTGTGTCTATAGTGTCCAAATAAAAGTTTTATTATTATTATTATTATTATTATACACTCAAGATACTCTAAATAAAAACTTAATGATCTATTTATCGCAGCGCTGTTTGTTATCTGTAGGACACTGCTGATAAAGGCTATCATATCAGTATAAAAATCATATAGTTTATAGATTGTTCTTATTGCTCGTTTCTGTAAAATGCATATAGTTACAATATCAGCCGCCGTTCCCCACAGTAGGACGCCATACGATAGGACACTATGAAAATAACTAAAATAAGCGGTTCTAGCAGTTTCAACGTCTGTTATTTGATTATTTACATATAATTTTACGCAAATTTTCTATGAAAATTCCTCAGTTTCTTAAACTAAATTAATTAAGGGCTAAAACAGTGCTCGAACGACCGTCGCACGACGAAGGTCGGTCTAGCACTGCTTCCACAAGCAAGTTGGGAAGATTACATAGGATAGTATAGTTATTTATAAAAACATAGTAACTATGTGATACGATGATGATGAATAAACGCAATCGTGACCATTTACTCCAACTTTCCAAACCGTGACCCTTTGCTCTCTTTCCAGCTGACGTCGGCGCTGATCATCTCAGTGGGCACGTCTATCTATGCCATCTTCGAGGAGATGTCCTACTTTATCGACGGCCACTTCTACACGCCGGCGACCTTCGTCATCGCCATCGGCGTCATCATGCTCTTCGTGTCGATGTTCGGTGTCATTGGAGCGCTTAAAGAGAGCACGTGTCTCGTCAACATAGTAAGTTTCCATCTTTTTTTTTAAGCCCTGACTGAGAAGGACAACACTCCGGACCGGGGGGGAGGGAGGGGAGGCGGTGAATACTACATTATATAAGGAACTCAAGCGACTAAACAACCCCTGGGGTTGACTATAGCCTTTAAAAGAGCTGCGTTAGGCTCTGAACTTTCTATCAATTTAATAACTACTTCGAAGAACTTCCGCAGCATTGATATGCGATTTTAGAAAAATAGAAAAAAAAAACATTTAATATCAAACATATGTACATGACATGATTATTTACATATTATATAATTTTACGCAAATTTAGTTGCAAACAAATTACAATTTGAAAAAAGACAAATTTTAATTACAATTAAAATAAAAAAAACAGAGTAAGAGTAGATAGTGTTGATTAATTTCGGCGAGTTGGATTGAGCCACGATAGCATAGTTGGTAGTGCACGTGACCCGCCATGTTTTGGGGTGAGTAACTATTACCTAATCTGTGGTGCGGGTTCGAAATCGAATCCCTCGCGTGGAATTTTTTTCAACACTTTTTCATACATGACATAAAAAAAACAAAGGCAAACGGTATTACAGGACAAGAGAAAAAAACAAAAGAGTAATAAAAAAAGTAAACGAAGACTGTAAGTGAAGCCCATTTTTTTCAAATACTCATGGTTATTTGTTTTATCTCAAACAATATTCTTTTGTTTCCCAAAGTACTGAAAAAACCACCTAAAAAAATCTTATGCAAAGTTTTCAAACAAACTAAATCAAACGGCTGACCTTGATAGTCTGTGGTGATCTCGAAAACCGTGAGATTTTCACTAAACTAAAATTCCAGAATGCTGTAAGACATGATGTGACCCACCCGCAGCTATAGGATTATCTTTCGTTTTCTGGACGCGCTGTATATTGACAAAACTAAGTCGTGGTTGACGTAATACACCATCTTATCAAGTTGGTAAAGTGTCGTTTATCTTCGTGTAGAGACTAATTGCAAACTCTTGCAAACTAAGTACTAAAAGATATGTAAGTTACCTACCTAGGGACCTACTGGATTAAAAGTAGCTTTAGATTTACGCCTTTGTGGTCTAGTGGTTAAGACCACCGACCGGTCTCAGACCCATAGATCCCGGGTTCGGTTCCCAGCAAGGGGACATTTTTGTTTGTGTACACGGTTTGGTTGGTGGTGGTTTGTCTGCCTGGCTAGCTACCACCATCTTATCTAAAAATGCCGCCATAACATCAATATTAATAGAATTGTCGTGTTCCGGCAGCTAGAGATAAGATAGCCAGTGCCTCAGTATTCCGGGTGAAGAGCGTTTCCACTTTTGGCCTTATCATCACTTAACATCAGGTGATACGTAGGCCAAGTGTTATCCGTAACAACTGTCACAAACAACTACCTAAGTTGGCGACACAAATTTAATTTTTATCTTCAGATTCACTCTTTCTAAGTACAGTCACGAGCATTAACATTATACACTTGTGACTGAGAAGCTCGATGGCGCAGTGGTGACCGCGCCCGGTCTGCGAGTGCTAAGGTTAAGCCACTTTCGCAAAGGCCGGTCATAGGATGGTTGACCAAACATTTATCATCTCGAGCTCCTCCGTGCTTCGGAAGGCACGTAAAGCCGTTGGTCCCGGCTGCATTAGCAGTCGTTAACAACCACTAATCCGCACTGGGCCCGCGTGGTGGTTTATGGCCCGTTCTCCCTATCCATCCATAGGGAAGGCTCGTGCCCCAGCAGTGGAGACATAAAATGAGCTGATGAATCATCATCAGCTCTTTTTATGTCTCCACTGCCACTGTCACAAGTCATCATCAGATGATGATGACTTGTGACTAATTATGACCAGTGATTGGACTAGGTAGAGCTATTTTGGTTATTCTAACTGAAACTTTTTTTTTAAACATGATAAAAGAAGGCTCGTCTTACGTATTGGCAGTGGGCGCCACGACGTTGTCAGTCTTACATTAGCGACGCGTTGCCAATTTCCATTGCGCACACGCGCGATGTTGCCGCACGATTTTGCCGCGCAACACGGCTTTTGGAAGCAAAAGAATACAATAGCGGGCTCCGCCGATAGAAGAACGCAGCTGTTTTTGTCTCTTTCTACAGCATTCAAATTGTTTATCGACAATATTTCGGGAATGTCCATATTAGTACAACGTATCGCAAATACAAAAAATTGCTCTAGCTACTCATATCACTGGTTATGACTCTTACTTCATTGCGTTAAAATTACACTGTTAACATTTTAATGCTGGTGACTGTACCTAACTATATCAATTTTCAACATTTTCTATCCAGTTTGCTGTGATCTTGAGCTTGGTGTTCATCTTGGAGATCGCCGCCGCCATCGCGGCGTACAGTCTGCGCGGGAAAATAGACGCCATGCTGGACGAGAACCTACGCCAGAACATGGAGAACTATTACGACGATCACCTGGTCACCGTCTACGTGGACTTCTTGCAAGAGAGGGTGAGGCCAAACTGACTACTTACTAAATAATTTTTTCTACTAACTTAATGCCGGGAACTATTTTACACACTACTTAGTACTTGTTTGAGAGGCGCAACGAACCACTTTGTTTTCTATAACCCATATCAAAATGAAAGTCCTTCAAGTGCTTGGGTTACCTTTAAAAGTTTGAAGAGGTTACCCTTTGGTTAAACTTTTGAAATGGTTATCAAGTTCAAGGGGCTACGTATTGAAAGGGTAACACAGGGTTTAAGGGTTACCTAAGCCTGTAGGTAAGCCTTTCAAAGGCTTTTGTGATTAATCTGTCGTCTGCTGTGCATACAGACACAATAGACTTTTAATTGTTTGTAAGACGGATCAGGCACTAAGCAGATGAAAGTTGTCTTTCCGCTCTTGATTCTGATCCAAACGCGAGGATCTAGTAGAGAACGGGGACACGCTTGCATGATACATGCCCCTCTAGAAACCCTCTGAAGATGTTCTATTATCACTTTTAAAGTTTTAAAGTTTGCGCCGCCCCTAAAAGTCCGGTAACAATGTAAAGGACAATTTCAGGCAATCTCTTTTAATAAAACATTGTAAGCCTAAGAACGTCACTATACTAGGCTCAGTCCTTCCCACATGGCCAGATCAGACCATAACCCACAACCCGCCCAATGCGGGTTAGTGGGTTTTAGTCCGTTTTAGTGACTGCCATCTTGCGGCAACAATCAAGCTTAACGTGCCTTCCGAAGCACGGAGGTGCTCAAGTTATTTTAGTTCATTTACCTAGCCTATGAAATTAAATTTCCGTGAAAATTGACATTAAATAAACGATTTGACTTTAATGTTGAAGATGAACTGCTGCGGCGCCGACTCGTACCTGGACTGGGGTAAGGTGCCGCCGCCAGCCGGCGTCACCGGCATCAGCGTCGCCAACATCACCGTGCCCGACTCCTGCTGCGCCGAGACGCACTACCGGGTAAGTTTCCAATAATGGCTTCTATAAAAGTATAAGCCTAGTTAATACTGCTTCACGGCTGGCCAAAAACCGTGGGAATGAAGGAACTGCGGGTTGGTGTTCATGAACCCGAGAAGCTCGATGGCACAGTAGTTACCGCGTCCGGTCTGCGAGTGCTGAGGTTAAGCAACTTCCGCAAAGGCCGGTCATCAGATGGATGACCAAAAATATATCATCTCGAGTTTCTCCGTGCTTCGGCAGGCACATAAAGCCGCTGGTCTCGGCTGCATTAACAGTCGTTATCAACCACTAATACCTACGCACTTGGCCCGCGTGGCGAATAATGGCCCGTTCTCCCTATCTTTCCATAGGGAAGGTTAGTGCTCCAGCAATGGGGACAGGAAATAAACTGATGATAATCAGCCCAGGCCAAACATAAAAAAATCTCTCTCACCATTTTTCGTCCGACGACGCTTCTATTCAGCGCGTGCGTGCTTCCGTGGTGCGTGCGTGGTGTATGTAGGGTGAACAGTAAACAAATAAGATTTTATTTAACCATCTGTTACGGACAGAAGTCTCTATTGTATATTTGTATAAGTTTAGTTAGCAAGTAAAACGGCATAGATGTAATACGGTTAACATATTTGCGTTAATTAAGTTTTATAGTATTGTATAGGTATTATTGATAATAAATGATTCTTATTTTGTGCCTTTTATTGGTAAAAGGTAAAGGTTTAAAGGTTTCTAAAGTTATAAGGGCCAGGTAAACGTGCCCAGAGGCCTAATGCCTCACTATGAAAAGTTTATTAAAATAAGTAATTAAGTTTTAGAAAGTTATAAATATGTAGGGTATCCAGATTACGAGAGATACCGTAGGGTACATGTTAATACGTAAAGAAAAGAGAGGTCCGAGCGAAAGGGACAGCTGCATAAAATACGACGGCTCATGTGGGTAGTTGGTTTAGATTGTTTAGGTCAAAAATGTAAAGCTACCTACATGGGCCGGCAGCTGTACCACAACGTCGCTAGTTCCCGACCTAATATGTGTTTAAGTCACGGCCGGTCAGAGCAGATTTTTGTAAGCTCTCCGGACCCCAGCTAAAAGAATAAAGAAGAAATAATCAAGAACCGAGTTTTAATACAGTCCACATCGAAGCACAACGGCCGATCTGTAGGGGCTACAACCAGTCACGAACAGTATCTTTGATCCTCCGAGCCGGATTTGAAGAACTGAAGCTTTCGCCCATCAACATCAGTTTGAAGATCCACCAACGCATTAACCAACGTAACCACCAACGGAAGTAACCACATACCACATACTTGTGTTCTGTCACGAGTTCTAACGCGGGTGGACCGCGGCTCAAAACGTCTCGCCACCTAACGGTGCCAAACGGTGGGCGTTCTGAGTAAACGCCGTTCAAGGCGGGACGACTTATCGGACAGGGTCGTCAGTTTGCCTTTTTCAAGGCGAGCTTAAGTCCGGCTACGCCAGTACGGTTTGTCGTGGAGCGGGGGTCCTTTCTGTAGGCACTGCCTAAGCTGTCGGACACTCCAACCGATACGCGAGCACCCCGTTGTCTACGTCGACTCTCTGCTGGGTAGGTCCTACCTTTCCACTCCCGCACGAACTCCATCCTTGGACGGGCTCCCCACATAGCGTGCCCGTTTGACATTGTTAGGAGTAGGGGCAGCAAGAAAGAAGATGCCGACCACCCGAAATCAACGCCAAGCCGAGAAGACAACGGGACTACGAACGCTTGACAGACCACCCGCATCACCCTCAAACAATGCCTCAACCGTGATGCCAATGGAACCGCTCCAAGAGACCGCTGAACGCGGAACCGCCACTACGGAAGTTAGACGCAACGACGACGCACCCCCACCCGACGCGCCCAGAGCGGGGCCGCCGTCGGTACGATCAACAACGAGCGTCGCCTCACGAATTAAACAAGCGCAATTTCTAGCGGAGGAGCGACTCGCCGAAGTACGCCGGCGAGAAATACAATTGGAAGCGGAAATGATTAATAAGAGACTTGCATACGAAGTCGCCGTTATTGAAGAAGAAGGGGGTATAGAACCGGAGAGCTTACCCGCCGATGTAACCCAACTTAAAGTGGATGAATGGTTGGATCGGCGTCGGAACGCGCATGAGCCCGATACGGATAAAGTCGGAAATGTGCGACAGAGACAAAAGGATGCGCGTGCAAGTGAGATGGACAGAGGTCGCCACCTCACTTATTCGCCATATATTGAAAACGTTCGTGAAAACGAAAACGCAGTGAAAGAGGCGATGCCCCGTGACCAAACGAACAATGACGACACGGGAATGGTTAAGCTCGCTCTGACACTAGAGAAAATGATGCATAATCAGCCGGTACCACGACAGGCGCTGGATTTGCCTACATTCAGCGGCTCGCCGGTCGAATGGTTGCCGTTCAAAGCGGCAATGCGCGATACGACTAGACAATTTAAATTTAGTAAAGCCGAGAACTTGGCACGATTAAGAAGCTGTCTTAAAGATGAAGCAAAGGAAGCGGTGTCCGCTCTTTTATATACGGCCGTGGACCCGGAAGTTGTGATGAAAACACTCGAGCAATGCTTCGGACGGCCAGAAGTGATAATCGATCGAGCGCTGGACGACATTAAAAGACTGCCGCGACCCAGCACGACGGCCAGTGAGTTGAACACGTTCGCGATCAAACTACAAAACATTGTGTGCATACTCGATAATATCGATAACAGAGGCTACTTACGAAATCCGATGTTAACGCGAGAAGTTGTGGACAAGCTCGGACCGCACCTACGCTCAAGGTGGTGCGACTACGCAACTGATTACGGAAGCTATGCCGAGCCTGAGATCGTTACACTATCCCACTTTCTCATGAGAGAGGCCGACAGAGCCCTACAGTATGCATACGTAAGCTACAACCCTACGAGAAAGAACGTTATTACCGAGACGAGAGCGAACGTGAAGCAACGATTCGAGCGAAAGAAAAGCACAGCTGTATACGCAACGAATGATGACGTCATAAACAAAGAATGTCTATGTTGTGGAGGACGTCACGACGTGCCGCAATGTGATCGCTTTAAAACCATGACGGTTAAACAACGATGGGAATGGATAAAGAGAAGCGGAGTGTGTTTCCGTTGTGCAAATGGGAAACACCGTCGCCTACAATGCGATAAACGCGATCTGTGCGGCGTTGACGGTTGCCGCCACCCCCACCACGCCTTGCTACACGAACACCGCACCAGGCCGAACGAAACCGAGATGGTGGCGTCGGTTAATCACTCGACCGATGCTAATAAGGTGTTACTGAAAGTGTGTCCCGTTACCATCAAGGGACCGAAGGGGTCAGTCGACACATACGCCCTGCTCGATGAGGGGTCGACTGTCACACTGATCGATCAAGACCTGGCGGACCATGTAGGCGCGGACGGGCCGGCGAACGATTTGCAAATACGAAGCGTAAATACACAAACGACGTGCGAGACCAAGACGGTGAATATAAAGTTGATTGCTACTACGAATAAACAACGATTTAACATTAAAGCTAGAACGATGAAAGATTTATCACTCAACGGACAGACGGTGCACAACGATTGTTTGAAATACGCACATATGAAAGAGTTATCAAACAGCAACGTCTGCTACGGACATGTCAAGCCTCAAATATTGATTGGGGCAGACAATTGGCATCTCATAGTCACACGAAGATTGCTACAGGGCAAGCGAGACGAACCGATCGCATCGCTCACGAAGCTGGGGTGGGTAATACACGGATCAGCGCCACGGTCAAGCGTGCTGATGGAGAGTAATACGGTTGCGGTGTTATACGTAAACACGCCGCAATGCGCGACGATCTCGCGCACTCTCTCACCCGACAACGAACTCCATGCTATGGTAAAGAAGCACTTCGAAATCGACTCACTGGAAATAACGAAGAAAGCTGTCCTGACGATGGAGTGAAGAGGCTACGCGGATGCTGCGCCGGGGGGAGCCTGTTACGGACAGAAGTCTCTATTGTATATTTGTATAAGTTTAGTTAGCAAGTAAAACGGCATAGATGTAATACGGTTAACATATTTGCGTTAATTAAGTTTTATAGTATTGTATAGGTATTATTGATAATAAATGATTCTTATTTTGTGCCTTTTATTGGTAAAAGGTAAAGGTTTAAAGGTTTCTAAAGTTATAAGGGCCAGGTAAACGTGCCCAGAGGCCTAATGCCTCACTATGAAAAGTTTATTAAAATAAGTAATTAAGTTTTAGAAAGTTATAAATATGTAGGGTATCCAGATTACGAGAGATACCGTAGGGTACATGTTAATACGTAAAGAAAAGAGAGGTCCGAGCGAAAGGGACAGCTGCATAAAATACGACGGCTCATGTGGGTAGTTGGTTTAGATTGTTTAGGTCAAAAATGTAAAGCTACCTACATGGGCCGGCAGCTGTACCACAACGTCGCTAGTTCCCGACCTAATATGTGTTTAAGTCACGGCCGGTCAGAGCAGATTTTTGTAAGCTCTCCGGACCCCAGCTAAAAGAATAAAGAAGAAATAATCAAGAACCGAGTTTTAATACAGTCCACATCGAAGCACAACGGCCGATCTGTAGGGGCTACAACCAGTCACGAACACCATCTATCCTATCTATCTATCCATCTATCTCATTTTCCAGCTGGAAGACAACGTGGAGATGCACGAGTGTCTGAAGCTGTACGCCAACGGCTGCCTGCCCCGGGTGTTCTACATCTTGTACCAGAGCGCGGGTCTGCTCGGCGCGGGCGCGCTTACCATCGCCTTCATTCAGGTGCGTTTCATCCGACTGTTATTTTGGGCCTTCCAACTCCTTTTCTATACTAAGGTTTATTAGTAGAACGAATATGCTAAACTAGAAATCATGCAACATGCCATCAGGTTATTACTTCATACAGACAATGTGAAAATCAAAACAATTAACAACTCATCGTGTCTCGCTGTGCTAGAATCTAAACATTATTTTAAATTAGAATATAAACCGTAAAGTGTTCAAATAATTTTTAACGCAAATTTTGTTGCAAACAAATTACAAAAACACAAATGTTGAAAAAAATTCAACGAGCAGGATATGAACCTGTTCCCTTCTGACATACCGGGTCAGGTGCTCTTCCAATTGAGCTATCGTGGTTCTAACTAGCCCGCCGAAATTATTCAACACTTTTTACTTTGAAAGTTGCTCGTGGAAATTTTTTCAACATTTGTGTTTTTTTATATGAAAAAGTGTTAAAACATCATTTTTCAATACTTACTTATCCTCTAGGATAAGGGCCCGCGTGGTGTTTTATGGCCCGTTTTCCCTATCCATCCATAGGGAAGGCTCGTGCCCTTGCAGTGGGGACGAATATGAGCTGGCAATGATGATGACTTGTCCAAATTGTAATTTGTTCACAACAAAATTTTCTTGTAACTATTTTTTATATGATACTCTTCATCATCATCTCAACCAAAAGGCCTCCCCCAAAGTTCTCCCAAAAACCGGTTTTGTGCTACTCGCATCCAGCGGCTTCCCGCGACATGATGACATTCATAATTATAGACAATAATATGTTTTGACAGATCATCGGCATCGTGTTCTCGTTCTCCCTGGCCAGCGCCATCCGCAAAGCGAAGAGCGAGCGCGAGCGTCGCCGCTGGGAGATCAGGGAGCGCGTCATCAATGCGCACACGTCGCTCAACCCTGACCAGGAGAAGCACCGCCCCGTGGTCTACGTACCCTTCCACGGGCAGACCCTCGCCTAACACCAAATGTCTCAAACAAACCTATTCTTATATAACCTATTAAAATAAGTCTAATCCAGTCAGTCGGTTCCTCAATCCTGAGGATCGTGACCATCACGTCTGGTAGCGGAGATGAGCTCTCCATCTGGCCCTGTAAAAAAGTCGGCCATAACATTGTCGTACCAGTGATCGACGCAGAAACTAATGAATGACATGCTTTTTGTTGACAAAACATTACATTGAATTTCATTGAAATTTTACGTATTGGACATTAAGGAAGCAGCTGTGGTCTGTATTAGATTGCCGTTAAAGTCAAAAATCTGTTGCTGATGTCGATCGCAGGTTCTATTACCAAGGCTGCTATGGAGCTGCTGCTAGTTTCCCTCACTCCTTAATCACGTTAACGAAAACGAGTATTTGTATGACATAAATTTAACTCTCCTCGTTTTCCACCAGGAGGCGCTGCTTCAATGCCATACAAGTTTTCGTTTTCGAATGGCGAATGAAAATTGCACTAGGCACCCTGAAGGTGCTGGCTGGCCTGAGGGAATAAGACTAGTGTACCTGTATTATTAAACATAATATTTAACAAGAAAACGGTGATTCATATCAATTATTCCAATATTCTTTAATTGGAATAAGGACTTAGTAATCGTAGTAAAATAAAATAACAGTATGATGACCAACATCGTGAGATTTTGTATATATAATAAGTTATTTATAACGTTATTTTTCAAAATTACTAAATTGTTTTAATGAATCATTTTGTGATTTTGTAATAAGAAAATACTTATAACTTTATTTGAAGTGTCTAGATATATATGTATGTATAGCTATATATACTGACGAAGTTGTTAATAAATAAATAAAGTACTTACTTGGTTAATAAAAAAAACATTTTTTTTTCCAAACATCCCATAAAATAAAAACCTGTGTTTACTAAATAAACAAACACTTCATCAACAATCGACGACTTCACATACCAACCTAAACATAGAATAAGAATAGAAACGTTTAATAACATTTAATCGATTTCAATAATAATTTATTATAAAAAAATGTGGTAAACAATAGCACTCGTTGCTGTTGTGTTTCGTCCGGTGAGTGAAAGTACCAGAGGCCCATCTCTTACTCCTCCCCCCTCCCAATGCCTACTCCCTCCTCAAGATCCAACTCCTTCCTCGAGGCCGGAAACGCATCTGCGATTACTTTGGTTTTGCGAGTGTCCATGGGCGGCGGTGATTACTTTCCATCAGGTGACCCACCTACTCGTTTGCCTCCTTTTAACATAAAAAAAGGACAAAATGGCGTCTGGCTTAACTCGTGCTGCTACACCAGCTGTGCTGGTTTTCAGCCAAAGCAGGCATCTGACAATGTCAAACAAGTTGGCCGAGTACTAAAATTAAATTATAAATAACAAATAAGGAAGAATTTCCGTAACAAGGTGGACCGACGATCTGGTGAAGGTCGCGGGAAGCTGCTGGAAGCGGGCAGCACAAAACCGGTCGTTGTGGAGATCCTTCGGGGAGGCCTTTATCCAGCAGTGGACATATTTTGACTGAGATGATGATGAAGGAATAATGCTTGGACCAAATTTATTGGTTTCTTTTTTATTTTCATTAATAAAAGGTAAAAGTTTGTGTTTGTAGTCTCTAATTCTCTAATACCTGAAGGTAAGTGGTAATCTTTAACTACTGAACATGTAGGAAGAAGGTTAAATCAGAACTAGTCGTTTGCAAAATGCCATTACACATGCACAGCACACTTGCTTAGGCCCAAGACACCATACCTACTCGTAGAACAAGAGTACGAAGACCCGGTTCACACGCGCTCTATACCCCACGCTGGGTGCTTCTCCCCACTCCCAAGAACGAGCCGAGTCACTTAGCCTTTAGAGGCGGCCGCCCTCGGGTTGTTCCGCTCCTGTTTCGAACCTATATAGTAGAGAAAAGGGACACGCTTGGGTGATGTCATCTTTCTCTCTGTCTCTCTCTCTCCAAAACAAAGCAACTAATAATCTTAATATTTTTTATATTTTGCTTCCTGTCTGATACGTCCCTATTATTAGTCTATGATACAACATATTTATTAGTCATGTTATCGTATTTTTGCATCAGATAACTGATAAACGATATAATATTCTACCTAGGTAGGTACTAAATGCCAAGTATGTGAGTACCTATGTTTATTCCAATGCTTTAAAAATACCCACTATATTCCGTTTTAAATATCTTTAATTGTAAGATAGAGTTAGATAGAGTTTTTTAATAATACAGTGTATTATTTTGATCGCTTAGTCCAGCCGCATCAGAAAAACCAATTGGCAAATAAATATATTATTATGTTTGTATTAATTAATTAATTGAAGATAAACTTACGTCATAGCATGAAGTAATATCATATACCTAGTATAAAAGCAAAATTTTATATAGTCTCAGAAGAAAAAACATATAAGTTATGTTTTTTTGAGAGACTTGCTGAAAGCCACTTGGCTTTTTCAGCTTCAACGGGCTTTTTTGGGGGGCGGCGAGAAACTTAAACGGTTCCTCAAGCCGGGTGAAACGAAGCACCGCCAGAGGTTTTCTAGCACAAAACATAGATACTAGGTTTTCCAGAGGGAACTGCATCACGCACTGTGCGTGTCCTCGTGCCCTACTAGATTCTCCGAGGGGCTCGGATCGGATCTGATAAGTTATGTTATGTGGGCAATTATGATGTTTCCCATCAGCCAAATTTTGAGCAGCAATTTTAGATCCCTTTGGCCCCCCTGTTCTTTCCTTTTAAGCCACCACTACACAATGTTCTGACTTCGTGTAGGTCTAAAGCCAAATGCTGTTTGTTACCTTATGTAGTGTATATATGTACTTACGATAACGTAGAAAAAAATCTGCCACTATAAAATGACGTAGGTCTGGCGTCTACGGGACCTTGGACCATAATGTCTAAACAAACGAATGTTCCATTTTAAACAGAAGGTGATAGGAAAGTCATTGCAAAACTAATGTCGCTGTTTTTTGCTAAGTCACAGTTTCTTTGTGACCCCATCTTAAAAACCTTTATGCATGGAATAGTCATTCTATACCAAAATATTATAATAAACACCTACTGATAAGTTGGAAACAATCGTTATCAGATACGGCTAAGCGTCATTATCAGCGTTTTGATAGCCGACTTTGAACACACGAGCAGTGACTGCGTGCCTCCTCAGTGCTTCTTAATCTAGTTTGGTGTCGTATATTAGTGATCAAGATGGCTGTCACATCCCCCGGTGCCATGTCGCCGAACAGCAAACAAACATCCCTTATCACCAAGTCAGAAACGGAGTACAACATGAAGTCTATAAGATTTCTGTTGTTGACAATAACGAGTATGTTTATGGTAAGTGTTGGGTTGTAGATCGCCCCGTATGACGATTTTCCCTTTAAGTACGATGGTATTATGGTGTATAGTAACATACAATATGTTAAAAAAACCCTGTCCGATCCGTTAAGGTGTTATTAGGTATCCAGATTCAGTTCTATTTACGTAATCATTAAAAAAAATAAGTTAAAAAGATTTACCCCGATAAAAATTTTGTTAAATAACAAAACTTACTTACATGGCAATACCTTTGTCGGCACTTCTTTAGGTAGGACCTTTTGGCGCCGGCGGGCGCCGTCGCCATTGATGGAAAGTGTGGTCACATTATAATATTAGCTTGATTTAGGGGTAATTTGAGCAATTCCGGTACAAAAACTTGCGTTTTAAATTACGATAAGTAACTCTTTTATTTTCTAACATTTGTTTTTTTTTGTTATTGTTATTTGTATGTCTATGTACCTCTTTGCGATCGGACAGGTTTTTTTTACAAATTGTATAAGCAAGGACTAATTATGATTTTAACATATCAATTAGTTATATTATTATGATGCTTTGAAACGACAAGGGGAAAGGAATACTTCCCTTGTGTAGTTAGCTTAGTAGATTCTAGGTTAATTTCAATTCAGTGGTAAGGTACTAAACTCCTTCAAATGTCAGCGAATGTTAACTTTTTATATTACTTAAAAATGTAAATTCACTGTAAAAACAAAATAAATAATAAATCTGTGTGATTCTTCGTACCTAGACCTAGTTCTGTTTAGCCATCTAGTGTCCGTGTCTTCAATGCCTTATTCTGTGCCCGTGCCAACAAACAAACTCATAAAATTACACTACCTTATACCTTATACGATACATTGTCTTATTTCCATAACATCATTATCATGATAGGAATTTCAGACACATATTAGGTAGATAAGTATGTTATTCATTCGTATAAGAAAATCTATTGTCGCTTATCTATATTGTTATTGCCTTATTTCTTTTGTACTGTGCCCCTCCTCGTCAATATTACAAAAAATGCAAAACAGATAAAGTGGAACTCGATTAGAAAACGAATCAACTAGAATTATTTTCAAATCAAAATAGTGTCAAACACAAAACGAGATTTTAAATTTTGTAAGAGATATCTTTGATCTTGTTGGCCAGATAATAAAGCTTAGTTAAATCATGGACTAATAATTGAGATCAATAAAAAAAATTCCATAAGTCAAAAGTAACTACAAATAACAATATTAACAGATATTTTCATAACAAATACTAATTTTTTGTCAAATTTTTTATTCTTGGTGTACAATAAAGTTTATTTATCTTATCTTTATCTTTTAAAGCTATTAGTTATTGTTCTGAGAATATAATTACAGTTACAGACAACAAAGATTAGACGTATTTTTTACAGTTTTCATTATTTAAAGACATTGTCTTAACTGCTCTGCCATTATTATTTTAAATATTAACCCCCATATTCATAAAAACTATTTAAGCATAATTTAGTTAATCATTGTTTTGTCTCTTTTTCTCAAATTCAAAATGACGTTTGTGTGACGTTGACAAAACAATATTTATTTAGTTAAATATATGCTTAAATAGTTTATATGAATAAGGGGGTAAACCACCACGTTCCTACTACCCTTTTGAAATAGTAAAAACTGATGAAATCTTCAAAAATCTATTGGCTATGAATGACACATATACCTGCCTATCTAATAATAAGCAACAGAAAAAATCTGAAACTAATATTTTTTATTTATTTCGGCACCCTTTTTTTACCCTTGTCATTGCAGAATCGTTATACCGATAACATAGAGACCATTGGCGATGAAGATATAATCCCAAATCCCAGTTCGGGCTGTTCACAGTCTAACCACATACAAAAGTAATATGTTCTAACGGGGTAAAAGACGGGCGTTGCAAAGTTAGCTCTAGGTAGGTCAAAGCGGTTCACTGACTTTTACATTTGCATAGCCTGGACTGCAAATAGACGACCACCGATGACGTTTAAGTTCCCTTGTCTGTTACTCACAGGTGATCAGCATACTGATGATAGTGCTGGGCATCTCGGTGTACTCCCAATACCACAGCTTCTCGTTTCTTTACGAGAGCGCGCGCAACGGCAACTTCTTCACGCCGTCCATCATGTGCGTCTTCGTCGGCCTCTCGCTCTTTGTCATCTCGTTCTTCGGCTTCTTCGGCAGTCTCAAGAGGAGCACGTTCATGGTGAACTTGGTAAGCCCGTGGAATATTTCAGACAGTACCTAATTAAGTTCCCATGCTGATATGGGACGTGAAATGAGTGGATCAGCTGCCTAACTTCCCGGCATAGCGTAAGAACTCAACCCATTTGACATTCCTCTATGGCAGGGGTCGGCAAGCCGCGGCTCGCGAACCGCATGCGGCTCCTTGAAAAGTATTTGCGGCTCTTTCAATTTTGCAAAAAAATCTAATGTTTATTCTATATTGAAGATATTCAGACTTACACCGAGGAAGACTTATTAAAAATAAGAGCTGAAAAATTTGCCGACCCCTGCCCTAAGGAGCCGAATAAGGCACAAGGGTCCCAAGATACGCGCAAATCAGGCGATCAAGACAATGTCATTGATGTTACCTTATCTATTCCACCTCGGAACCCTACTTTGATTAGGCACAATTTTTTTTTATACGTAGCACGGCAAATGACTCCATTTCACCTGATGTTAAGTGAATATGGAATCCAGATGCGACGACAACTGGTGCAGCGTGAAAACAACGCAGCATCAGTTACCCTCACTTTGCCGGCCCTTTGAAGGTGCCTCTTCACGCCTCGTTTGAAGGACCCCATATCATAGAAAGGAGGGAAAACGTGTGCTGGCAAACTATTCCATGTTTTGGAGGTGCGACAAAGAAACGAGTCACCTGTAGCATCGAGGTCACTAACAGCAAGTTTATCTACTCAAAATTGGGGATTTCAATGCTGTCTACCCCCTTTAGGGGAAAATAAGGATTACATACATTCTCCATGTATAAATGTACCAACTTAGTTAAGTTCTACTATAATAAATCTAGACTAAGATGTTGGTGCAGTCAAATGTAGGTAATTGGTATTAACAATACATTAAAATAATATTCGACTATTAATTTTTTGTTTCTTTTTATGTTACAGTATGCACTGATTATACTGGTGATTTTGATCTTGAACTTGGTCGTTGTGATCTTGGCTTTCACTAAAGATTGGGAAAAAATCCAGAACTATATCCACGTGCCCATTGACAAGTACGATCGCGACCCTGAAATTCAGGCGGAAATCGATATTATGCAATTTTCGGTGAGTAATCGATAAAAATATTATAAATCTTAGTAATTTCATTGTAAAAAGGGTAAAGGCACCAGTGTTCGACACTATAAGCCCACTGATCGACAGTTTCCGTCGCCAAAAAATAACAGATTTTTATTAAAATATCACGGAATGGTCGGGATGAAGGATGACCGCAAGGAAGCAGGTGGTCGTAAATACTAAAATCAATTGGTGACCCCTGTCTTTGTCATGATCAAAGGATAAAATTTTGATCACAACTGCTTACTTATGGTACTTTTTATTAATTCATGTATAGGTAATTATTGATATATGTAAAAGTCAATAGTACCTATATAGTATAGTTACTTTTTTTTCAAATAAATAATGTTACCTGTTACCGTAATTGTCAATTTACGCACATAACAATCCAACTGTTACAATAGAAATTGGTGGTAAAACGGCAGACGAAAGACCAGATACTATGGTGGTTGCTAGGCAGGCGGACTTAAAACAAGCCCATTACCAACCAAACATTGTTCAGGCGTTAGGAATCGAACCCGAGACCTTTGCGTCTGAGATCGGTGATCCACTAGGCCACAGAGGTGGTCAAACGGTTAAGCGGATTTTACAATAAACACGACTTTTTTCAGCTGAACTGCTGCGGGGGCGATTCTCACCTCGACTATGCTGGCATTGAGTACACCAGGAACCAGACTACTGTGTTGGTTTCCGAGGAGGACGGCCAGAGCTTGCGGGTACCGCTCAGCTGTTGCGCCTTCTCTTCAGGCACCGACGGCGGCGAGCAGACCTGCGAGGGGTTGCGCATCAGGGGATGCAGGCTGGCTCTGACCACCGTCATCATACAGAACGCGAACGTGCTTGGTGTGCTGGGCGTTTCAGTTATGTTTATCAAGGTGAGGCGACTCCTACCTCGACTCCTTAGGCATTGGCAACAGAAACCAGACTACTGTGTTGGTGCCCGGAGAGGATGATCCAGGTTGTAGCTTGTGAGTACCGCTCAGCTGCTGCGCCTCCTCTTCAAGCACCGACGGCGGCGAGCAGACCTGCCAAGGGCCAATATGTACGCGAGATACGGCTGGGGTTGAAGTCAGTTTATGACGGCCCAGGATCATACTGGCGACACGTGTAATAATGAAGAATAGGAGTTTTTAGTGGGTAGGTTTGCCTTCGATCCCCCTTGCCGCAGCCCTTTAGCGCTGCTTCGATCCGGATTTAAGCGAACACGATCGAATGGTAAATAAAAATCGCACTCAGCTATTGGTATAATTCTAATATGAACCTATGATACCTACGTTGTTGATGTGCCTATTAATAAAAGTTCACTACAAATATTTTAGTTCCTTAAACCGTACACCGTACGCCTTATTACAGAGGACTAACTACAGGCTAGCATTGGCGAAAGCGACGCAATTACTATTTACATGACATGACACAACAAATTGAAAAAAGACAAAGTGTTGAAAAAACCCCACGAGCGGGACTCGAACCCGCTCCCCAAGACATGCCGGGTCAGGTGGAGTTTTATCAACACTTTGTCTTTTTTCAATTGTAATTTGTTCGCAACAATATTTGAGTAAAAATTATATGTAGGTACATAATCATGACACAAGTTAAAATAAATGTCTTCTCATTATTTGGTGATATTCAAACTGAAACAAACATCTCCATTCCAGTTGCTGGGAATAATATTTGCATTGTTGTTGGCTCGCTCTATCCGTAAGATGAAGAGTGAGCGGGCGATGATGGCGTGGAAGATCAGGGAGCAGCTGATTCTCGCGCGCCAGGAAGAGGAGAAACAGATGAGCAGCACCGTGTATATCACCCCTCCGGAGTCCACCTTGGCCTAAATGCTTCTACTTTGACAGCCATTTCACGTTTTGTTACCCCATAATACCATAGAGTAAGGTGAATATACCTGGCTTAGTACTATCTTCAAAGCTCTAATTCTTTCAAACCAATAAGCCGATTTTAATAAAACTGTATAGACTTTTTAAAGGCCGGTCATCGGATGGGTGACCAAAAATTTCTCCTCCTCCTCCTCCGTGCTTCGTAAGGCATGTAAAGCCGTTGTTTCCGGCAGCATTGGCAGTTGTTATATAACAACCAACTTTAAACCGCATATATTCAGTTTAAGCAAACCTTTTCTTTAATCTCTGTCCGAAAAAGCAACGAAAGTTTAATTAAAATCGGCTTAGTGGTTTGAAAGAGTTCGAGCTTTGTAGTTTATATTGGATAATTTTATTTAAACGTGAAATGGTTCTTAGCTAGCCTCCTTCTTACATTCCCAAACATAATAAAAGTGCGGTTATACTCGCACTATGAGAGTGAACAGGAGTTTAAACGCGCGATCATTGTAAATAGGTGCTATTGACTGGTCCATAGTGAATATATTGTATATTTGGGAAGGCAGTGTACAATTTTATGTGTTGCCAAGTGGTAAAACATTTTTACAAGTTTTAATTTTCTGTTATAATAAACACTTTCATTACAGCTAAGTACCTACCTAATTATTTTATATCAATATGTTTTGCGTTGCATTGCAGCAGCTTAGTATTTTGTATAATAAATCGACAAAATTTTGTAAATATAAGTACTTATCCTAATAAAAGCATAAAACATTACATAGTTATTAGTTTATATTGTCTAGTGTTTTTGTCACACGTATTTTTTTTGGAGAGTTTAAATACTGATTGCTACAGACGGCATTTTCAGCTTCACCGGGCTTTTTTGGGGGCGGCGAGAAACTTAAAGGGTTTCTTAAGCCGTGTGAAACGAATCACCTTTGGAGGTTTTCTAGAGGGAACGGCATCACGCACTAGTGCGAGTCCCCGTGCCCTACTAGTCTCCGAGGGGTTCGGATCGGCTCGGGGAGCACACGTATGTATATATATACGATACATATATGTCATTGATATATGATCGATGACATATACCTTTATATACCTACATAAATTGTATGGAAGAGGTTTGGATAGTTTGACAGTAATTATCATAATTTGATTAGTAGGTACATGTTTAGTGAATATGTAATTAATATCTATACCAATATTATAAAGAGGAAAACTTTGTATTTTTGTATGTATGTATGTTTGCAACGAATAAACTCAAAAACTACTGGACCGATTTAAAAAAATATTTCACCATTAAAATGCTACATTAGCGCTGAGTAACATAAACTATATTCAAAAAAATAATACTAAAAACTTAGAATAATAACGCATAGAAACCGAGTAGACGCAAGAAAAGTGAAGCAATTCAAACCAAGCCATTTTGGCTCAGTCCGCCCGAACGTCACGTCAGTTGTCAAGATCAAGCGCTAGTGCAAACATCTCCGACAATTAATTACATTATGACGGTTTCTGCAATTAATGGGTGTCACAACGCATCGCATAAGGACAAAAAAGCTTTTAATAACACATTTCATTCGTAAGTATTACAAATTGATTTGTATTGAGCTAAATATTTACTACTTTTAAAAATAAAATTACAAGCCGCGATTTTATGAAAGTGTTACTAGTAAGAAGAAATTATTTTCCCATTTTTCATTGGTATGTTAGTTATAAAATTAAATCTTATTAAAAATATTTATTGAAACCACAATATATTATAAGTGTTGCCCTTAAGTAAGATAATATCTTTCCCTATTTAGTGTAATGGTATAATGATGAGCAGTGATCGGAATTTTACTAAAGTTGCCGACAAGACAACACTAAAAGTGGTTAATAGCACCAAAATGTTGTTTATTTATTTTTATTGAATCCCAGATCTTGGAAATACTTTTATTTCTAAGTAGTTTTTCTTCTTAGTACACATGAAATTACTTGTATTGTAGTATTTTAAATCAACGAAACATGACCAGCATAAAATTAAAATGCCGATAATTTGTTTACCGTTCAATTAAAGCTGTTTTCTTTCCGCTCGTCGACACCTCTTTATTAGCCTTTGTTAATTGGGTTACACTCCACGTCGAATACATGATAAGTGATTTTTTAGCAAATAACTTTAGAGCGAAAAACAACAAATTCACAAAATGGCGAATGTTGAGAACGGTCGGCGATTAGTCATCTATATCGATCTTTGAATACTTACCCCATTGGTTTAAAATAAATTGTTTTTTTCAAATTATATTTATTTTCATTTATTAGTCATACCTAAAGTTCCTTACAAATAAGCAAAGATAAGGTCCGAATAGTTATTCCGTGTTTTGTTCCCGTCATGCAAACTTCATTTAAAATTAGAGTAAAAGAGACAAAACACGGAATAACTATTCGAAGCTTATTTTTTGTTTATTTGTAAAACGCAAAGTGTTTTTATTGCGTAGGTGTATAAATAATATCATAAAAAAGGACCTCGTCGTGACATATTATGACTTTTATTATATATCATCCTCCTAGCAGTTCGTTCCTTTCATGGATTCAAACTCCCAACGACGGATATGAGGCGCGTGACTCCGATTATGGAGCTACCACCACTCCTGATTTTTATTACAAATTTTAGTAAAGAGAAAAGCTAAATATTTGTTTTCGAGGTCCTTTTGATTATTATTGATTAATGTCATATAAACATTATCGTATTAAACTAAATTATCAACAAAAACTATATAAGATGTTAGACATTTATTTTCTTACTTATCTTTTAACGACATTATCTTGAACTACTGTACTACTTATACTATTATTTCACGTAAGTATAACATTTCCCCACTTTCGGGGAAATTGCTCATTCACTGTACACATTAAAGTTTTGTTTGTGTGCGTGTAGGCGACCGTAAGCACGTAATGCTCACGCCTACATTAATCTGCTTTTTGCATCACTTTAGGCGATGCGTTTGTATGACGTCTATCTATCTAGGCGTTATTAATCTAAGACTAAAAACGACAATTTAATTTTCCAATACAAAATGAATTGTTTGTTTTGTTGTCATGGAAACCATTGATATAGGGTATGTCTGTAAGGTGTGACGTCAATTTAGTATACCTACTGCGAAGACGTTCCTTTGTAGTTAGCTATACTGGTTACTGTTTAAAAAGGAACGCAGTCCAGTATACTGTCATCCATGCTGTCATAAATGCTCTAAGGCTGTCATCCATGTCATCATTTCTGGAAGCTGTTGATCACGTGATCGAAGTACTGAGAGCACCTTACCTCGAAAATGCCAGTGCTTACAGTACAAAAATGGCGACGATCTGTGATGTCATATATTTCCCTAGGATACTGCGGCAGTATACTGTCAGTCCATAACGGATCAAATTTCTCACCAGTAAGAGCACTGGACAGTGCTCGCAGTGTATATCGGAAAATACCCATAATAACTCAAATGATGGAAACGGAAACTGTCAAGCGGTACGAAGTCCGCCGGGTCAGCTACAGTGTTGCCGTTTCGTACGGCACTCAGGCTCTTTAAAGACGAATTGTACGGTATACGGCAGAGTGGTCATTGCCGTACGCTAAAATACGGCAATCAGGCAATCATAGCATAAGGAAGTAGGTATTGGGTAGGTATACCTCTAGCTACTATATTTACGAAATACAGTAAAATTGTAGATGAAAAAAGAAACGTAATCAGCGTTTGCGTAAAAATGAACGCTAAGTTTTGGAGCAAGATATTACATTTATCGGAACCGCAATTTCAGAATTTGACGAAGTTTGTTTTTGAAGTCTTTCCTTGCCACATGCAAATGCCGATTCAGAAAGAATCTTCAGTGCTGTCAACTTCATTAAAACAAAACAAAGAAACCGCCTCTTAACATCTACTATAAATGCAACTTTATTAGCCAAACAGTGCATTTCCAGAAATCATTCAAATTGTACGAGGTTCAAGCCAACTCCCGAAATGATAGCGAAAATAAAAAAAACCGTCTGATTATGAAAATAATGCCACCGAAGATGTCTTATTATGTGATGTTGTGGATTTGATGAGAGGAGAGGAGTGATCTGTGGTGCCTTTTTCTATTAAATCTATTGGTTCAGTGGCATCTTTTTCATAAACAGGTTTTTATTTTTTTGACTTGTGTTTCTTGTCGGATGAAAAAAAAATCCTTTTTCATGTAAATAAAAAATGTACGGCAATTTTTGTTTCAATACGGTAATTTCATCTCTTGCGTACGGTAACCCTACAAATGACCAGCGGCAACACTGTCAGCTAGTAACATAAAGTTAATATACCCTTTATGGCTAGTAATTAATAAAGTACACTTGAAAAATTAACAATATATTATTTATTCATCCCTAAATATTGTATACAATATTTGCATACCATTTATTAATGACAACAAAGTGAAGACCAGTTTGTTTTTTAAATAAGTATACTATGTTTGATGGTAATCCTATATCAATGCAATCAATCACAGGTTTAGTTGCTTGTAAGTAACAATTTTATATTTACAGAAATTAATCATTCATTGTATCTTTATTTTAACAAAAGAACTGGATTAGCTAATATTTATCTACATATAGATAAAACTAATCTTTATCATAATACCTTCTATCAGTCTAACTATCATGTTATACCTGTGTTAAAAAGGATTTAAACATATCTTCATCTATACATTGCTATAATTGGCTATAATAAATAAATGTTACCATTGAATTATTAACACAATTCAAAGTTATTATTATTATTATTATTATTATAACTTAAGTCATCTATTATTGATGTTTTCTTCCTGTTGTCTGTCCCTATGGTTCCAGAATAATTTAGCTTTTTCTGTAACTTCATATCCTTTGACCTCATTGGCTCCGTTGGGCATGTATGGAGGTGTGAACTCTCTGTATGCGATACACACTCTGCGGGAAATTATGTCTTCTCTAAGTACAGCGTGTTCCCAATAGTACCTTGCTTCACCATATATAATTAAAAGAGAACCCCTGAAAAAAATACAGAAAAGATTTAATTTAAACTTCATAGATTTCGCAGTCTCCGCAAGAATCGGAGCATTGAAAATGAGCAAAACAATTGACGAAAAAAACATTTTATTTTAAATAACACATTACAAGTTAATTATTAGTTGTGGTTGTGTTAAACAACGCCCATCTCATAGGGTGGTAGTATACACGACACTGATGCCAAAAAAAAATACCTTAAATTTTCATGGAAAAATATGAAATCAGGAAATTATGGTATTATTACGTGAGCGAGCTATCGGTCATTCCCCACGCTCTCTCGGGGCAGCAACCTTTTTTAATTTTTTCTTAAGTTGTTTTTTTTAAATATTTACAATTTAGTGTACAAACACCCCCAAACAACCCGATTTTTTTTTACATTTATCAAATCTCAAGATTTACAAAATTCAAACTCTCTCATACATGTCTCGATAAATTCCTCAACTCTTGGTACTATTTCCATTACGATTCTCCCAAAATCCTCGGAGCTATGGCCAAAAATATGTCTCAGGCAATTTGCATCTGATAACCATTGTCAATAGTTTTTTTCTTTTAAATATATACAATTTAGTATACAAACACCCTCCAAACAACCTGATTTATTTTACATTTATCAAAACTCAAGATTTTCAAAATTCAAATGCTCACACGTGTCTTGATAAATTCCTCAAGTCTTGGTACTATTTCCATCTCGATTCTCAAATCCTCGGAGCTATGGCCAAAAATACGTCAGGCGATTTGCATCTGATAACCATTTTCAATGGTAAAAACATAAAAATTAAAGCTAGTTAGCATAACATTTTTTTTATTAACATAGACAGCTTCTCTGTTACTCAATATTAATATTACAAATATAAAAGGGTAGGTACCTATTTAACTAGAAATATTTACCAAAAAATTAGTCAACAATTTTATTTTTTATTTTGACTAATTTTTGGTTTCAAACTATGTGTTAAACACTGTTTAAACTAAGTAAGCGTCCGTTTTATTAATCCGTTTTATTAACAAAAACATTAGAAAAATTTCAATAGGCAGGGTTTTTTATTAAAATTGAGCATACAACATAACTTTTAGTTTCTACTGCATGTGCTCAAATGAATTAAGTATATAATTCATGCTTACCTGGGCATAGGTATCCTAATGATGACATCATTGGCATGTACATCTTTGGGTTTACATATTTGTAAAGCAGTGACATCATCTCCATTGGTTGACATGATCTTTCCATTATGATCAAGCACGGGTCCATAATCATCAGCACAGTATAAATTGTATTTCTTGCTATCCCCAATGTACTTTGTCATGGTGAGAACAGAATCTGATAAACAGTTTACAGTCACAATTCTTTCGCCCCATATCCAGCAATCATCTATATGTGGATCTATAGAAGCCCCTTTACTTGGATCATACTCAAGCGAACATTGTTCTATCACTTGGTAATCTTTTAATATGTCAACTGTACGAAATCTGTCTTGTAGGTACTTGGAAAACGCTGGAAATCCATCGAACTGGCCCACTGCTATCTTCTTCTTTTTGAAGTTAGTTTTTGGACCGAAATTCTGTTTTCGTCTGCCACTTTGAGAGATGTCCCAGGGCATCTCATCAATATTTTTCATCAATTTATTTTCTTCCTCCTCGCTGATGAAATCCAGCTGTATATAAACTCCGGGGTAGTCGATTGACTGCCCTTCGTGGTGGGGATGTTGTTTGTACATATTCATGTCCCATCCTTCCCAAGCTTTGTTGCAATGTGGGCAATAAACATAACCTCTTCCTTTGTCGAGTTCTAACGGAAGTTTAAGTTTTTCAGCACCATACTGTGTTTCACAAACCAAACACGTCCTACAACCCTTACAGCCACAAGGCCGAGGCTTTGTCATGACTTTCTTCAATTTTGTACCTTTAATCTTTGTAGAAAAGAAACTTGCCGCTAAGGTGCAGAAAATTAACAGACCTAGTGACCAGAACGTAGCTAAGCTAGCTACCACAGCGAGAATCTTCTTCTTCTTCTTCTTCTTTTATTTATGCCATGTTTTTATTACAACATGAATTTCGAGTTATCACGTTTTACGACTCACGTCACGTGTGTTTATTTATGTGTCGGTTTTTTTTTGTGTACATATTGTTAAATTGTTTTACGGCTCCGGATGAAATACATCAAGCCTATTCGTAAGTAATTTTTCATAAATTATACATAAATTCAACATAAATAAACAATATTTCATTCCTGTATGATGATGATGATGATGAATGATAAT
Organism: Eudonia mercurella; assembly: GCA_963082485.1. Lineage (NCBI taxonomy): Eukaryota > Metazoa > Arthropoda > Insecta > Lepidoptera > Crambidae > Eudonia > Eudonia mercurella. Next base: position 18,173,360 of record OY720030.1, on the reverse strand, counting down.
AGAAATGAGAAATTGAGAAGTGAGAAATAAATGATAAACCCTCAACCCCTCGACTCGAGGTGATCGTTATATTAGATAACGAATATATTATAACGTTATAAAGATATAACAATAACGCATAATATTAATATATAACATTTTCTGCTATTTTTCCAATAAAATAATTTTATTGGTAAACAAACGCCATCTAGTTTCGTCGGTGATCGTTCGGGTAGATTAGACAGTTGCTTTAAGACGGCAGCGAAACTTATTGCCTACGAAAAGTTGTTTTTAGTCAAGAAAACCTAATTTTGGGACCGTTTTACCAACCTATTCGTTATATCGTACGTCTTTGATTTGACGTATGAACTACTACTATGGATTCTATTACGTAAGACATAAGGCCTAATATTCTAAATCACCAAATATATTCAATACGTTATTTTGATTGCTATTTATTACTAATAATAATCATACAAATTCAACTCAGCCGAATGTTACGTTCGGTGCAAGTAAACGTGCAATTCGATTTGTTTTTGTTGATATAATACTAATGTTTTCTTTGAAAATGCCGCGTGTTGGACAAATATGGTTTAATTGTGGAATAATTTATATAATAATATAACGAACTTTAAAATATACTTACCTAAATTTAAATACTTCGCGTAACCAACAAATCGAATCATAATAAGTAGACTAGCATCACAAATAAGAATCGCAATCGATCAGCGAATATTACATAAAAATGTAATTTCAGGTGCTATTTTATAGCAGTAAAAATACTATAATATTATAATATTATAATATAGCATAACGTTATGCTATATTATATGAATATATCAGATCCGCACACCTTTACCTTCGAGTATCTCAGTAAAGATGTGGGGCTTTACTAAGTCCTCGGGCGGACTTCTTGAGAGAATTTGAAAAGTGACGTTGCATTGTTTTGTTTTATTTGCCAACACTCATGCACACTCACGAACACTTAACGATTAATAATCCATCATTTATTCGACATAACACAAATTTTAGAAAATAAAACTTCAACTTCAACTTTTGTTAATAGTAACTTAAAAGTAAAATAAAACCTCAGACATGACTCTTCACTTTCCCGCCAAGAAGTCTATTCGGACCTTATTCTTTGTTTATTTGTAAGGCACCAACCAAGTGTCATTCAACCAAAGAGTATAGTAGGTATTATTCAACACTCAGAACAATAAAGATTCAACATTAGAGTTGAAAAGAAGCCGCAATTTCTTAGTTGCGTCTCTGTCTTTACTTTTATCCTTATTCCTTACGCAACGATAATGCCAATGGAAAAGAAGATCGATCGTTGCGCCAACGTATTTCCCAAATAATTGCCGTTAAAATATTTAGCGCGATATGAAATGTGCTGAACATGACGTTTTTGGTCGAAATTTGGTTTTGGTAATGTCGTTGTTGAACGTCGTTCCCAGTCTATCGAGGCCCTGTGAGGTCTCATTGAAGTCTAAAGAGATTTAATATAGTTTGTTGAAGTCACATAAAAGCCTGACCAGAAAAATAAATAACCTCGCCATGATGCGGAAAACTAATGGCAATAATTTCTTTTACAGGCAACACCGCAATAGTAACTTTAAAACGTCATTCATTAACATGACATCTTATAATAAAGCCTGCCCTAAAACTAGACACTGGCTAAATCATAGTGAGCGAGAGCCATCTTACAAAAAGGAATTGAATAATAACGCCCCTTTAAAACCGAGTAGGCGCAAGAAAAGTGAGGCAATTCAAACTAAGCCTTTTTGGCTCAGTCCGCTAGCCAGAACGTGACGCCAGTTGTCAAGGTCAAGCGCAAAACAAAGTAACTTCTATTCTAGGTGCATGCATCTCCGACAATACACATTATGACGGTTTGTGTAGTTAATGGGTGTCACAATGCATCAGATAAGGATAACAAAGCTTCTAACATTACATTTCATACGTAAGTACTACAAATTGACTTGTATTATGCTAAATATTCACTATTGTTGAAAATAAAATTATAAGCCGCCATATTATGAAAGTGTTACTAGTAAGAAGAAATTAATTTCCCATTTTTCATTGGTCTCTATGTTAGTAATAAAAATAAATGATATTGAAAATATTTAATGAAACCATATATTGTAAGGGCTGCCAGTAGTAAGATAATATCTTTCTCTATTTAGTGTAATGGTCAGTGATCGGAGTAGGTAGAGCAATTTTTTGTATTTGCGATACGATGTATTAATATGGACATTCACGAAATGCAAAATTAGAAATATTGTCGATAAACAATTTGAATGCTGTAGAAAGAGACAAAAACAGGTGCGTTCTTCTAGCGGCGATGCCCGCTATTGTATTCTTTTGTTTCCAAAAGCCGTGTTGCGCGGCAAAATCGTGCGGCAAGATTGCGCGTTTGCGCAATGGAAATTGGCAACGCGTCGCTAATGTAAGTTTGACAACGTCGTGCGCCCACTGCCAATACGTTTCTAAGCCTTCTTTTATCATGTTTATAAGAAAGTTTCAGTTAGAATCTCGCGGAATGTCAATAACCGTTAACCGCCTGTGTGGTCTAGTGGTTAAGACCACCGGTTTAGACCCAGAGGGCCCGGGTTCAATTTCCAGCGGGGGTACATGTTTGTGTACTCGGTTTGGTTGGTGGTAGGGCTTGTTTTTCCGCCTGGCTAGCTACCACCATCTTATCTAAATATGTAGCCATAACATCAATGTTTGTAGCATTGTTTGTGTTCCGGCAGCTATAGATAAGATAGCCAGTGCCTCACTAGTTGAGGATCCCGGGTGAAGTGCGCTTCCATCATTGGCCTTATCATCACTTAACATCAGGTGAGATCAAGGCACTGTGCTTACCCGTTAATATAAAAAAAAATTAACATCAACGTTTATGGCCAATGAACCAAAATAGCTCTACCTACTCCGATCACTGGTAATGGTATATGATGAGCAGTGATCCGAATGAAGGGGGGCTAATTTATCTAAAGTTGCCGACAATACAACACTAAGAGCGGTTAAAAGCACCAAAATGTTGTTAATTTATTTTTATCGAATCCCAGATCCTGGAAATAGTTTTATTTCTAAGTAGTAGTAGTAGTTTCTTCTTAGTACACATGAAATTACTCGTATTGTAGTATTTTATAGCAATTCCAACGTCTGCATTCACAATTTTAGATGGCAAAATGCCATGAAAACTTTTTTTGGCGTAAATAAGTTTTTAAGTTTTTACCATTTTAGATTTCCGTCTGACCCTTTTGTGTCTGCTCGTTGGATCGAAAAAATACGATTGAACCGCAATGACAGCTATTGGAAGCCAACCAAAAACTCAAAAATTTGCTCGATACATTTCGATGACGATGAAAAATATACCACGAAAGGTGGATTATGCAGATTACTTCGAGGCGCAGTTCCTACTAAGGTAAACATAATTACCCCACTGCGTCATGAGGAGGGTTATGTTTTTCGAGTTTATGTATGTATGTATGTCTGTCTGTTTCTTTGGCACGCCCTGCAGCCCAAACGGCATGGTGGATTTTAACATATGAGGTGTTGTTAGATTTGTTTTGACTGTGGGAGTGACATAGGCTATATAAAAAAGTAAAAACATTGGCCGGGTTAGCTATTAGCTTGAGTTCTTGACCCCAAAAAACTGTTAGATCGACCACACGATCAAAATTCTTTAAACGAACTACAACCCTTTCCGAATTTAAAGGATATGACCAATTTTTCTATGGACGTATATGTAGTAATAATTTTCATTTACAGCGGTTACCAAGCGGCCGTGGCTAGCTTAATTAAATCCGCACACTCTTTGGTTGGTGATTGTCCTCGCCTGCAACAACTACCAATCTTCAATGTATTTATAAATCTCTTCTTAGTTTTTGTTCTTAGTTTCACTCTTGCCACAGTGGTCGTGGTTATCACGTTCTGGTAGGTTGGGCAGCAGACAGTACCCGCCGCACGACATCCCGCCACCTTTGTCTGCTGGTCGTTAATCGGGCACATTCGTGCACGGGAGTACCCACCGCAGCCTCCCTCGTGGTCTTGTGCCCTCGACTTTCTCTTGCACGACAAGACGTTGTATGGAGTAATGTCCACGCCGACTATCATGCCCAAAGAATTTCAGGATCCGACTGCGCACTTGGGTGAATAGGCGCTCTTTTATGCCAGCCTCATCAAGGATGGAGGCATTTGTTCGGAACTCGGTCCAAGGGACCCCAAGCATCCTCCTCCAACACCACTTCTTCAGAGCGTCTATCTTGTGAGTTTCAGTTTGCCGTAGGGTCCATGTTTCAGCGGCGTACAGAAATATGGGAAACACCTACGATTTTACGAGCCTAACCTTTGTGGGTTTTGTTATGTTTCTGTTCCTTCATATTTTCTTTAGCTTGTCCATTGCACTTCTGCTCATAGCCATGCGTTTCTTAACTTCATCTATGCAGCCTCCCTGATTTGAGATAGGAGCCCCAAGGTAAATGTAGGATTGTACGACCTCACAGTATGCTATTTTGGTGATGTTCGGCAAGTTGTTGTTAGTTCTTATGACAATCATCGTCTTAGTTTTACCGCGATTTATCTTCGAACCAAACTCTAGGCTGACATGTTCCATTTTCAGGAGAAGTTCTTCCATGCGGCTACTACTAGAGGCAAAAAGGGTAGTGTCATCTGCATATCGTAGATTGGCAATTTTGTATCCACCTATGATTACACCGCACCGTCCGTCCAGTCCTCAAGGGTTATACGCATAATTATCTCCGTGTACGTATTAAACAGAAGCGGTGAAAATATGCATCTTTGTCTGACTCCAGCGCTAGGGTGAAAGCTGTCCGAGAATATTCCATCTGTTTTCACTGACCTGTCTTCGTAGAGGCGTCTAAGCAAATGCACTAGATGTCTTGGTTTGCAATAAGGTGTCCCACAGTTTAGTTCATTTAACTGAATCGAATGCTTTCGAAAAGTCAACAAAGCAGATGTAAGTTGGCTTGTTGAACTCCCGAGACATCTCGATGATCTGGCGGACGGTAAGAATCTGTTCGCGGGTTCCTTTACCTTTGACAAATCCTGCCTGTTCTGGTGCTATTTCCTTAGATAGGAAGCTTTTCAGCCGTTCATTAAGGATGTGTAGCATGATCTTACTGGCATGGGATATGAGTGCAATTAGACGGTAGTTGTTGCATTTCTTTGTTGAGCTCTTTTTATGCAGTGTAACAAATACGGTGTGAGTCCAGTCTTCGGGCCAGATAACCGTTCTCCATATTTTGTTACAGAGTCTGAGAAAAGTGGATACACCAATCTCACCCAGAGCCCTTATGGTTTCTATCGGGATCTCATCTTTTCCTGTAGCTTTTCCTTTCTTCAGATGATTGATGGCAGCTCTGACTTCTATTCAAGAATATCTGGCTCTAACTCAGATTAATTCTTGGTCTCAGTTTTTGTAAACTCCTCTGACTTGTTGTCTAAGAACAAAGACTGACAATAGTCCTTCCAGATATTCGATATGCTTTATGGCTCACATTGCACTCTGCCGTCTCTGTCTTCTATGGCCCAGGAATTGGATGATATGGTTTTGGTCACATAGTGGATTTTCTTGTATAGGTCTCTGGACTTGTTCTTATGTGAGTGGATGTCAATCTCTTCGCATATTTTGCTAAGGAAGGCATTGTAATCCCGCCTACACCCTGTTCGAATTTGGACTGACAGTCTGTTTTGGTTTGAACTTTTGCTCCTGATGCTTTCAACTTGCGCCTCTCTTCAACGAGCTTCAGAGTGTCATCACTCATCCATCGCTGGCGAGCGCGTATTCTGATAGGCGATTTGGATGTCCTAGCGGAGTTTACTATGAAGCTCCTGGCTTGGTTCCAGAGGCTGTCCGACGTTTTTTCGAGCTATCTGTTTCAACCCTTGTTTTGCGGGTGTCCATGGGTGGCAGTGATTACTCTCCATCAGGTGACCCGCCTGCTCGTTTGCCTCCTTATTTAATTAAAAAAACCTGAGATTGCCAACTTTACTTTGCGACAGCGTAAAACTTGGAGTTGTCTGTTACGTTGATCCTTCTTTGTTTCTTAGGATTTCTAGCACTCTTCAGTTTTAGCTTCATCTTAGTTATTAAGAGTTGATGGTCTGATCCACAGTTTTCTCCAGGTAGAGTATACGCATTCTGGATGGAAGTCTTCCATCGTGACTTGATTAGAATATAGTCTATCTGGTTCCGGTGTCTACCATCTGGTGTAATCCAGGTTTATAGCCGCGGATGGTGTTGAAAATTGACTATTTGCAATTACTAAGTCGTTGTCTACTGTAAACTGCATAAGTCGCTCTCTTCTTTCATTCCTCACGCCTAGGCTGAATCTACCTGCAGAGCTACTAAGCTGGTGTGCGTTATTCCCAATTTTGGCATTAAAATTACCCAGTATTAACAAAGATTTTCTGTTGGGAATTTTAGCTATAGTGGCTTCTAGAGTGTTGTAAAAGTCTTCTATATAACCTCATCACTTGCTGAGCTTGTAGGGGCGTAGACCTGTACGATGTTCAGATTGACTGGCGATGCTTTCGAAGGCTACTCCGTTTCTGCTGCTGTCTGGGTTTCCCAATGTATATATGATGTGAGCCTTGGTAAGGAGGCCTTGGTCCGCTGTTTTTCCAATGAGTCTCACAAAGCCCACATATGTCTAAACCACATCTGGCTAGCTCTCCTTTTAGGATCTCCAGCTTACCAGGCATAAGAAGGCCTTGCACATTTCAAGTGCCTATCTTCTGGGTATGGCACAGCCTCAAACTCATTCCAGTAGCAGAGTTTCCATGCGGGCCTGGTTTCATGCCAGCCCATGGCCGATAGCCAATTTCACACCGCCTGTCCCGGACGCAGGTCGGCGCCGGGTGCAAGTCGGGTTGCATGGCGAACATACTCTGTGTGCTCGCCTGTCATGATAACTGTCATAGGAATGTAGTCGCAGTAGTTTCACCTTGCTTTCTGCGCCAATCATTTTAGGAGATTTAGCCCCCAAGGCTGCTAAGACCTCTTCCACTCGAGCCCAAGGATCCGAGTGGGGGATGCTTATACCGCCAGTAACTCTGTCGCCAGAGCCCAATCTGTTATATAGCAGGGAGTACGGCTGAAGGCCGCCGCCACAGAGAGGGCGCGTTCAGGTAGGGTTGGCAATTGGGGCTGACAGGGTGTTATGGTTATTCCTCCCCCTACTACCCTTTTAAATACTCATTTATTATAGATTTTATTATTTAAGTATAGGTATTGGACAAGGAAATTTCACGTTGCATTCAACATTGCTCAAATTGAATTCTGGGTTCGTAGAGCTTGTTTTTTTCTTTTCAGTTTTATCTCTTTGCAATTATTTTTTATGTTAGTCCGGTTTGTACGAGTATATGTATAATTGTTTTTATATAGTTGTTTTAGCAGTCGGGTTTTTGTTTTTATTTAAAGTAGATGATGCAATGTTAGCTTCGTTCGGAATTAGTTCATGATATCTGTTTGCTGTGATCGATGTGTGAATGAGGTATTTAACGCAATGTTAGGAGTTCCTTATTATCAGTAGTTATTCCTAGTTGCCCCTACACCGGGGATCGGTAAAACCCCCACTGGAGCCAACTGAGAATTTCATTTTTAAATACCTATCCCAGTCTCCCCTGCTTGAGACATTACCGTAAAATATCACCAGTGATCTTTTCTACGTGTTGCTAAATAGCAATCAATAAAAGTCATATATTTTATTGTTGTGCGCTAGATAATCGTAAAACTAGAGTGGAAGAAGGAAGGCCTATGAGATAAATATATTACTCGTTTTACAACTTTTTACCTTTCTTGTGTGTTCCAGGGTGTAGGCATTTTTTGTGAAACCATTGACGATAAGAAGTTGATTGATTGCCACCAACCAAATCAACCACAACCGGTTAGTTTCTAAATAGCAATTTTTTTAAAATGTGTTACTATCGTTTTATTTGTTACATTAGTAATCTAAATTATACGTTATGCTCATTTGACTTACTCTTTTAGGGAACCTCCGCGGGCGAATGTGAAAATCCACAAGCTTCAAAGACTCCTGTCTACGATCTGTGTCCACTATTTGATACGCCAAAAGAAGCTTTATTACGAAACCAGCTAAACAAAAAGATTTTACGTCAAAAAATACAGAGTAGAAAGATAAAAAGCCTTAAACAAAAGACTCGTCGGTTATTAAAAAAATATATTACTCTCAAAAAAAAATTATTAAACATTTGACAGCTAACTGTCAAATTCCATAATTATTTTCAAAACTACTTTGATTGTAAAAAAACATGGAAATCCATATGTTCCCCAAAGACTCCAAAAGAAGAAAACTGTATTAATATTCCTAAATTTATCCATAGAAGAAAACACAGTAACACGAGGTTATCATGAGTACCTCCACAACTCCAATAAAGTTTCTATCGTATACTTCCAGCCTATAACAACAAAAAAACAAGATTTTATAAATGAATGAAACATAACATGCAAAAAAATAAAATACCGATAATTTGTTTACCGTTTGATTAAAGCTGATTTTATTACACATATTGACATCTCTTTATTAGCCCTTGTTAATTGGGTTACACTCCACGTCGAATATAATTAGTGATTTTTTAGCAAATAATTTTAGAGCGATAAACAACAAATTCACCAAATGCCGAATATTGAGAGCGGTCGACGATGAAGCCATCTACTTTGAACTTTGAATATTTAACCACATTGGTTTAAAATATTTTTTTTTTTCAATTTTTATTTATTTTCATTTATTACTCATACCTAGTGTTTTTATTATGTAGATATATATATATATAATATAATAAAAAAGCACCTCATCATGACATATATATAATATAGACAAAATTATTTTTTTATTCGATCAGCAAATTCTTTTAATAATCTAGCAGAAGCTTCTGATTTAGATCTCTTCTTTAGCAAACCTAACAGTGCTAAACAAATTCTTTCCAAACATTGGTTCAATGTGATTCCTTGACTGTTGACTGTTGATGTCGATGTCGAATTGTAATTCAATAGCGATTGTAGTATTGTCTAATATTTTTATTCAATACTTCTAGGTTTGATTTTTATTTTTTTTAGTTTGATGTATAATTGATTAAGATCATATTTATATTTATTTATATATTACTTATTATAGGGTCGCTAGGGAAGTGGCCCAAGCGTATTCTTTTTATTTTATGTGAAATGAGCTAAGTAAATTTCTATATGTGAATACATTGTAATTGTGTACTCTGTTATGTTTTTTTTATGTCTATCTGTGTTTTTCGTTACTGTATCGTTTTCCAAATAAAATAAATATTATGACTTTTATTACAAATCATCCACCTAGCAGTTCGTTCCGTCCGTGGATTTAAACTCCCAACGACCCACGAACCACGGATATGAGGCCCGAGACTCCGATTACTAAGCTACCACCGCTCCTGATTTATGTTACAAATTTTATTAAAAAGAAAAGCTAAATATTTGATTTTGAAGTCCTTTTCATTATTATTGATTAATTTCATATACATATTCTCGTATTAAACTAAATTATCAAGAAAAGTATAGAAGATGTTAGACATTTATTTTCTTACTTATCTTTTAACGCATAACGACATTATCATGAACTAAAACTCCGATTCACGTAAGGGTAACATTTCCCCTCTTTCCGGGAAATTGCTCCTTCACTGTACACACTCCACAACATTAAAGTTTTGTGAGGACTTCTTAGCAGGAAAGTGAAGAGTCATGTCTGCGGTTTTGTTTTATTTTCTAAAATTTGTGTTATGTCAAATATTAATGTGAACTAATGGTGGATTATTAACCGTTAAGTGTTCGTGAGTGTGCATGAGTGTTGGCAAATGAAACAAAACAATGCAACGTCACTTTTCAAATCCTCTCAAGAAGTCCGCCCGAGGACTTAGTAAAGCCCAGTGGCGTAGCGTGGGTGTCCGCCGCCCGGGGCAGAAGACAATTTTGCCGTCCTCTTATTTAGGTATTTCAATTTTATGTATACTATACATTACATACATTAATTGTAGAGAACTTTTCGGCAGGAACAGTCATCATTATTTTGCACTATACAATACAAGTTAGATTTTAAATAAAAACGTTTATCTAAGTATTACAATCACGTTATTATTATACAAAAATTCTTTTACTTGCCCTTGGTTGTGTTTAGACGTGTACATGCATGGTGTGACAGTGTGCGTGTCCGCATACGCAAAACAAATATTATCCACGAAAATAAAAGAGTTATCGTAATTTAAACGCAAATTTTTTGTACTGAAATTGCTCAAATTACCCCTAAATCAAGCTAATATTATATTTCTGACAACACTTTCCATAAATGGCGGCGTTCGCTAAAGGTCCTACCAACCGAAGTGCCGACAAAAGTATTGCCATGTAAGTTGTCATTAACAAAATTTTTATAGGGGTAAATATTTTTGACTTTAAAAAAAAAATTATAACGTAAATAGAACTGAATCTTGATACCTAATAACACCTTAACGGATCGGACAGGGTTTTTTTTACATATTGTTGTTATAAGTCATTCTCGATTATTAGTCATAAACAATCCAAGCACAAAATAAAGGGTTCATATTATTGGGTTGCATAAATTAAAGAGACATTTTTAAGGCTGCTTAAGAGCGTGCATTCCATTTTAAACAAAATATCACTAAATATGCGTTTTTTCAAAGGAGATACCTTTGGAATACAAGGAGTATCATTGATGAAAACGTCAGTTTTAGAAAGAAGAAGTCTTAAACAAGGGAATTATAGAGTAAAATAAATTTATTTATCAACGGTTTTTTCAAATAAAGACAATTTGTTTAAGCGGGTTTTTCAAAAGGCAGGTCAGAGGCATTTTTGACGCAGAGTATAGCTGTTATTGAATGAAAATTTATTTTATGATATTTTGTTCCTTAAAGAATATATTATCAACGAGTTTCATATAGAGACCAAATTACAAAATTCGCTTTACTTTTCACAGAAAAGAATAATTCAAAACTGCCTAAATCTGTACATTTAAACTTTTTTTTTACAATGATTAGCCAATTTTATAAATTAATACATTTATATTTTTTTATGAATAAAGAGGTATTATTTTAACGTTTCGTATTTTTTTCTTAACAATTTACATATTCAGTTATTAGTAATAATTTTCTAAAGTGACCTATATAATAGCGCCCGTAAAATTTTTCCGGTTACGTAGTGTTAAATTCTCTTTGAGTACGCGTCGGGTTTTCCCAACGAGAGGACGTATCGCTTGTCTCCAGCCACACACACACACACGCACAAATTTCTTTTTTCTTACACTGAAATTATAGCGTAATCGAACAATTTCGATACTTTGGCAAGTAATAATGTTGACTGTAAACCTATCGTTTTTATGTCACTATATTCAATAAGCACATTATTTTTGCTTTTATAATAAAAGCTGTACACAATGTTTGTATCGTTAATGTTTTCAAACATGAGTAACAAAAGTAAGCAATTTAGCGGTAAGCAAAGTAATAAAAATAAACGTAAGCTGGTAAGCGCCCGTCTTGTAAAAGGTAAGTTATGATCTGGATGGTTATGATTTGATTATGATTATTATTTATTTATTAAAAGTATTGTACAAAAATTTTGAACCTACTTTTACATTGAAATGAAACTACTTTTATGGATCTACTCGCGTTTATTTTACACATCAATTTGATTAAATGTTTATCCTGATGTTTCGAATCCTTTCTAGGGTCCGTGGTCACAGGGAGACTGAGGTGTTGGTCGTCTTATAATTAGGTAGTAGCTTGTATACCCTCATTATAAATTTAATGACGTGCGTTCCATTTCACGCAGTAAGGGTTTACAGTATCCTTTGGTCTGGCAGTATGGTGTTGGGGCTGAGATTTAATAGTATATATGATGGGATCCCCAGGCCGGTGGTAAATTCCAACCATCTTCTCTATTGAAATTAGGATGTTTTTTTAATTTCAAAAGCCTCGCGTATCATCCTAGGGATGAATCGTTGTTCTCTAGCGAGTATTTAAAGTTTATCGAATCTGATGTAATGGTTGGGGCATGTTCGCATACTGCAGGCTTATTTTCGCGCCTATGCTTGACGTCGGTTATGTGTTCTATAACGTGGGTTCCTACACTCCTCTTTGTTTGCCTGATGTAACCCACAGTCGCAGTCCGGTTTATTCACGCCTGCATCTAGGTTGGCGCTCGACTATGCAGCATTTATCTTTATTTCTAGAAAGTGGTACCTAACTTCTAGTTATCTACGTACCTAGGTATCTCGGCAGCCGTCTGTACTTCCTTCCTCGTGGTTAACGCGCCTGGTCTGCGAGTGCTGTGGTTAAGCAATTTTTGCAAGGGTCGGTCATGTGATGGGTGACCAAAAATTTTTCATTTCGAGCTCCTCCGTGCTTCGGAAGGCAGGTAAAGCTGTTGGTCTCAGCTGCATTAGCAGTCGTTAACAACCATCAACCCACACTGAGGCCGCGTGGTGGTGATATATATATATATATTTAAATAATATTTTACGGGTAAGCACAGGCTTTGATTTCACTTAATGAAAAGGCCAATGAACCCGGGTGAAGCGCACTTTACCCGGAGTCCTCAACTAGTGAGGCACTGGCTATTTTAACTTTTAGCTGTCGGAACACAACAAACATTGATGTTGTGGATACGTTATTGACATATTTAGATAAGATGGACCACCATCTTTCTCTAGCCTGTCTAGCTAGAAAGCTAGACAGGCGGACAAACAAGCCCTACCACCAACCAAACTGAGTTGAACCTTTTGGTCTAAACCGGTGGTCTTAACCACTAGACCACAGAGGCGATTAAAATGAGTTGATGTTGATGATAATGATGAAATGATTTTTGTTTTCAGCAATAGTTTAATACACACACCTGCTTCCTAGCTATAATCCTATAATATTACGGGCGTAAGGTGACACATTTATTCACTGTTAATTACTTTTCTGTTATAAATAACTATATTTTAGTAACAAATTTTGTTTATCTGGAATAATCCAAACCCAAGTGATAAGGGTTAAAAAAACGACGAAGCGCTTCGAGAAAAGGTAGGTAATAGTGCCCTTGCGCTTTGCTTCGCTTGGCTCGTCTTGGCGGGGGCACTAACCGTGCCCCCAGATTTGGAATATCCAAAACAGCCTTCAAAAAGTTTACTTGAATAAAATATATTTTTCATCCCCCCATCTCGGAAAGAGTATTTTTGCTCTTCGATATCTGAGTGCAAAAGCCGTTTTTATCCGCTAGAGGATAAAGTAAATTGATTTAGAACATCGTGTGCACTAAGTTTGTGAATTCAAAACATCATTAAACCTATTTACTTCTACCTCCATGGTGCCGAATTTATCAGTACACAAGTCACTAACACCAACATTACAGTACATAACAAAAATATTACACTCAACTTAAGTAACTGTAGCAACGTTACTTTAAATTTTTCTTAATTATACCTAAATATTATTTGTTATAATTGTAAGAGTATTCTGTAATACTTACCTATCATAATGTAGTAGTTAATACCTAAACTGAAATAAAAGTATCTTGTGATTGCAAATGTTTTTTTTTTGCATTTAGTCATTTCTTCGCTGAGGTGGGATGAAAAGTTACGTGTGCACTCGAGTGCAAAGATTTTTCACCTTGTGCTCTTTTGATTCCCTCGCTAACGCTCAGGATTCTAATTTTTAACCGACTTCAAAAAAAAGAGGAGGTTCTCAATTCGACTGAATGTTTTTTTTATGTTTGTTACGCGATATCTCCGTAAGTTGTAAACCGATTTTGAAAATTCTTGTTTTGTTCGAAAGGGTATGCTTGCTGAGTGGTCCCATTGTCACCATCACTAAATCTGATGATGGGATCCCAGAAAAATCGAGGGCATTCCTTAAATTTTATAGGCATATATAACGTTTTTAGTGTATTTTCTAACGCTACACCAATATTTGCGTCTGGTAGTTATTATCACGTGTGGCTGAGATGATGATGAAAGGTCAACTCCTCAACGGTTAAGAGTTAAAAGATAATTCTTTCAATTCTGTATGACTGTACTTCTAGTTATATTGTTACTAGTTTATCAGGTGAGCTGATGAAGGAAGGACTTAACCCTCAACAGCCATGAGTTAGGGGATAATTCTTTATTTAATTATATTATCATAATATAGACCGTGGCGAGTCTCCCTCAAGGACAACGAGGTAGGTAATAAAAGGCACTTCCCATAAGGAACGGAATTTTGATAAGCACGTAATCATCATCATCATCATCATCATCAGCCTACACACGTCCACTGCCGGACATAGGCCTCTCCAAGTGCACGCCACTGAGCACAATTCGCGGCTTCTCTCATCCAGCTTATGCCAGCCACCCTGGATCACTAAAAACTCAAAAAGAAACTTAATTTTTTACAAGAAAAATAAAACCGCCTTCAAAAAAACCTAACCCAAAGAAAAAACACAATCAGCAAACCTTAACCAAATTAAAAATACAAAAAAAACAATAAAATACTTTGACACTAAAAAGTTATAAATAATCTTTTTTTGACACAGAGATAAATCACAACAGTTTAGGACCTACCCAAATCTAAAACTATAAACAATATACTTACATCGATATCTGTACAGACAAAATTTAACCTAAAATTATTTATTACAATATTTATAAACAATTAGGTAACGACAAAATTAAACACAAAAAAACATTAATATTTACTATAGGTAATCAGTTAGTTTTGGAGTCGGTGCCAGCCAAACAAAAAATAAAATGAAATACTAAATCACCTTACTACAGTGGATTTCATTTATTACGACCTTGGTTGTAGCGACCATTTACCTATAGCGACGTTAAATCTAAGTCCCTTGAATTTAAAGCATACTTTAGTACAAAATTCATGTGGCTATAGCGACTTTGGATGTAACGCCGAGTTCGGGTGTAGCGACTGTTTTTAATGAATCATTTGTAACAAATTCCTAGAAATCCCATGCAGATATTGCGACCGGAGTCGGCCGCCAAAGACACAAAGATTTTTTTCTTTCACAAACATTTCTTATCTTTTGTTTACATCCATTGCACACAGATGGTCAGCAAGTGTGGAGACCTTTACCTTTTGTTTATAGATATCAACTAAGTAGGTAGGGAAGCGTGTACGTTTCGGAGCTTTTATGGTTCAGTTACAAAGTGATATTCTGAGTAGCAACTGGGTTTAGTAAACTTTTGAATAAGTATGGCTGCTAGTGTGCAAATATTTTCAATAATAAATGAATATAAACTACACATGTGTACGTGTCTGTATCTCTTTACCTTTGCCTGTAACGACTTCCGGATATAACGACGAAAATAGAGTGGTCCCTTCATTGTCGTTATACCCGAAATCCACTGTATTTGAATTATATACTACTATTTATATACTATTAACTATAAAAAATGTCAATCCGCTAACAATTAATAACTCAATGTTATTCAAATGGTATAATTTTATTTTAAAACCAACTTATTAATGTTCACAAGTCAAAACAACCTTTCTTCACCGAGTATAACTTTAGTCTGCCGGGCGCGATATTCTTGCGCCCAAGCCAAACAAACAAAGTGATCCCATTTCATAAAACTGTTCCAAGTACACGACACAGAGTGTTTTTTTCCGCCTCGAGCCTAATGTTGTTAATATAAACAAAGTCCAGGAACATACGACACTTCCAAGCACCGTTTGCGTCGCTACACCTCGCTGCTTTAGATAAGCACGTACAGTTGCCAACACTGCCATCCTGCGCGGTGTCTGCCTCAGACACCCCACGAGTCAGATAAAATACTGAAACACAACAACATGGAACCTGTTATTTCGTTAATTGTGGAATTCCTGTTGTAACTAGTAGTGTAGATCATCCTCAAACCATCCATTTTCCTGACTATCCGACCATCAGCGCAATTGCAAATGTCCACTGGCACTTATAGGGAACTAGCCACACATATAACTTAGGCCCGGTTCGTCACTTAACTTAGATCCACTTGCACTTAAAGACATTTCGTACACTTAAGCGTACCAAGTAAGATCCATGATGTTGCAGCGCAATTGCAAATGTCCACCGGCACTTATAGGGAACTAGCCACACATATAACTTAGGCCCGGTTCGTCACATAATAACTTAGATCCACTTGCACTTAAAGACATTTCGTACACTTAAGCGTACCAAGTAAGATCCATGATGTTGCTAATGGTCGATCATATTCTAAACTACTTGCACTTAAAGACATTTTGTTCACTTAAGTGTACCATTAGATCCACTTGCACTTAAAGACATTTCGTACACTTAAGCGTACCAAGTAAGATCCATGATGTTGCTAATGGTCGATCATATTCTAAACTACTTGCACTTAAAGACATTTCGTTCACTTAAGTGTACCAGGTTAGTTTCAGCAAAGCACCCAATTTGATCACATTCTAAAACCACTTGCACTTAAAGACGTTTCGTTCACTTAAGTGTCCCAAGTTAGTTTCAGAAACGAGCTAAAATTTCATCTACTACAACATTATTTAAAACCACTTGCACTTAAAGACGTTTCGTTCACTTCAGTGTCCCAAGTTAGTTTCAGAAACGAGCTAAAATTCCATCTACTACAACATTATTTTATCTTGACTCGCACAACTTGCCAACACGAGCTGCTGTGATACCAGTATATCTTTTTGCGCTTCTTTCACTGCCTCTTACATCCGCCACCTCATATCTATCGTTCCCCAATATTTTTTTTACTTGAAATAGGCCTTTAAAGATGGGCAATAATTTTCTGCTTTTCCCATCGTTACTCTGACTTTGTATTTTTGTTAGTACTAAATCTCCTTCCGCATATGTTCGTGCCTTTGTTCGTGATTTATCAAACCGCAGCTTTTGTGAATCGGCGTTGGTTTTAATATTCTTATCTACCTTTTCACGTAACTTGGTCACATCTATGACATGTCCGTCATCAAGTTCCGGAGCTAAGGCATCACTATCTGAGCGTAATCTATATCCAAGAAAAACTTCGGATGGTACCGCTTTAATAGTTTTATGAATTGTGCTGTTTAAACCTTGTTGCAAAGACTTGATGCACAAGTCCCACCTATCATCAGTAGTGTTAGCCCCAGTGGCCTTTAAGGCTTCTAAAATTGTCCTATTGAACCTCTCAACTTGACCGTTCGAACGAGGCATACCAGTTGCCACAGTATGTACACGTATGTTCTTATTTTTGCAATATTGAATAAATTCGTGAGAAGTAAAACATGTTCCTGCATCTGCTATAATTCTTTTAGGATTTCCAAATGTTTTGAAAATATTCTCTAATTCTTTAATAGCAATAGAACTTTTTGTCGAACGGACTGCCGAGATGAATACGAATTTTGTAAATCCGTCCACAATGACTAATGAGTATTTATTTTTGTTTTTAGTTTCCACGAAAGGTCCTAAATGATCAACGTGAAGCGTATGAAAGGGTTTTGCATACTTTGGCAAAGAGTATAGTTCGCCCTCCTTGCGACCTCCTTTATTTTTGTAGTAAATAAAATTTAAGCAATTCTTTATGTACTTTTTCACGATATTACGCATTCGGGGAAACCAATACAGATTCTTTATTCGTTCGACTGTTTTATCGACGGAAAAATGACCAAGATCATCATGATTACATTTAATGATTTGCCACACACATTTTTTTGGCACAACCCATCGGCGGCCGTGAGACGTCCTTCTATAAACTTTTCCATCTAACAGCTCATAGGTTTTGTAAATATCTTTATTATCTTCGGCCTTTCCTGATTCTAAAATTGTTTTAATACGTTGTAATTCAAGATCCTGTAGCTGCACCGAGAGCAGCCAATCAGCTTCAGTTATAGACATTATTATTTCAGATTCAGATTGTTCTCCGGTATGCACTGGGTTTCGACTTAAGGCATCCACATGTTGCATACGTGTGCCTTCTCGGTGTACAATTTCGAAAGAAAATTCTTGTGTAGATAAAACCCATCGTGCAATCCGGGGAATAATCTCTTTCTTTGTTAGTGCGTATCTAACGGCATTGCAGTCAGTTATTATTTTGAATGAAGAACCTAACAAATAGAGCCGAAATCTTTGGAGCGAGCACACGATTGCCAATAATTCCAATTCGAAAGAATGATACCTTTTTTTCATCCTCAGTTGTTTGTCTGCTGTAATAATGGACAGGTTTCTCACCCTCATTCGTAATCTGCATGAGAATGCCGGCAATACCGTCTCTACTTGCGTCTGTGTATAATATGTGTTCTTTATTTGGGTCAAAAATGGTAAGTACACTATCAGAGGTTAGTTTGTTCTTTAACTTTTGAACCGCTTCCTCATGAGTCGTATTCCATACCCATACAGAATCCTTCTTCAACAGTTTCGTTAATGGAGCTGAAATCATCGCACAGTTCTTAATAAATTTGCGAAAGTAGCTTATGAGACCGAGAAACTGTCGAAGTTGGTGTACTGTTTTGGGCATGGGATAATTTTCAACTGCCACTAGTTTAGACTCGTTTGGCATCACGTAATCCGGTTTTATTTTGTAACCAAGAAAATCGATTTCATTTTTAAAGAAATGACATTTTTTTAGGTTAAGTGTTAGCCCATGTTCCCTAAATATTTGTAAAATCTTCTCAAGTAACTTTAAATTTTCCTCGACTGTTTTCGTTACCAAATATACGTCATCTAAATATAGAATCACGTTATCAATCTTAAATTGCCAAGTATTCGATTCATCATTTGTTGGAAACAGGATGGTGCATTAACCAATCCAAAAGGGAGTCTTAAAAACTCATAATGACCGTCTTCGGTAATAAAAGCAGTCTTTTCCTAACTCTTTGATGTTTGTTGCGACACAATCGCTGTAATTCCGAAAAAGAGCCATCAATTCATTTTGGTGTGAGTCGGTATCTAACTGAGATTCGCTTACATTATTACAGAATTCGATGAACTTTTTAGCATAATCAAATTTAAGTAAGTCACCTATCCGTGAATACATAAGGTCAGGTCTTTCCGTTACATTTCTACCGATTAGGATTTCACAGTCTGCCAGATCATTGATCACGTACAGGTCTACATTAGTTAAATTCACAGAATCCATTTTTAATTCGATCGTTACTTTGTGGGTGACATATTGAGAATTTTGTTTTGAGAAACCTTGTAATAAAACCAGGGCTGGAAGTAATGTAGCATTTAAAGAATTTTTCTTTACCAATGATTCCGATATTAGCGAACAACTACTGCCAGTATCAATAAAAGCTTCATGATCAAAATTATTGACACAAACAGCCTTCACAAACTTATTTCGCGGATCTGGAGTTGACACAAATTTTGTTTCTTGTTTTTCTGGTTTTATGTCATTCTTTTTTAAATAACAATTTAATTCTAAATGACCCCGTTTGCCACAATAATCGCATTTATTCTTATCGCACTGATTTCTTTTGTGATTGCCATTACAAATATAACATTTAAATGGTTTTCGATGTTGAATTTGACTTGCGTCAAAGCCGTGCTTCGTTGAAGTATCTTGTCTCGACACATCTCCGGTAGATGTGGTCGACGTAGCTAATTGAGGAGCAGATAGTGGTTGGTTTATAGGTTTTGTCTGATTGTCACGATCGCGAAAATTATTATTCAAATGTTTTGAACTTTTTGTTTTATAGGTACGTCCGTGAAGTACACTAGCCAGGCTTTCACACGTAACAAAATTGCTAGCTTCCGTACCTATGCCACAGTCACTTATATTACCGCAAATTATCGAAATAATATCTTGTTCTGTAAAATTCAGTGATAAACGGTCTATTCTGCACTTTTGTTCAAAAAAAAATTCATAAAGTGATTGATTTTCTGTCGGCTTTTTATCTACTATTTCCTTTAAAAGATCAAACATATTTCGCTTTATTTGAAAAATTGAACGTAAATTCTGTTTCCAATCATTCCATCTCCATGAAGGCCACTCACTTTTGGTACGCAATAGTGAGTCATACCACACTTTCGCGGACCCCTTTAATTTATTCAAGGTTTGATAGCGGATCATATCATCTGACCATTTAAAAGTCTTTGTGTAAGATTCAATAATTTTAATCCATGCATTTATATCATCCTTTAACGGGTCAAAGTCAGGTATTATGTTGCACAAATTAGAAGGATTGTTTGTACTCACAGTTCCGGTATCATTGTTACGTAATACCTGTGATATTCTTTTCGGTGGAGGTGACAGAGTCCGGCCACTACTGGTATCACTAGAAGTCGAGCTTGAGCGAACTCGTCTTCGCTTATGTTTACGTTTATGATTTTTGTGTTTCCCCATTATTTGTGGGTTGGGTTGGGTCACATCCCACTTCTGATAATAACTCAATGTTATTCAAATGGTATAATTTTATTTTAAAACCAACTTATTAATGTTCACAAGTCAAAACAACCTTTCTTCACCGAGTATAACTTTAGTCTGCCGGGCGCGATATTCTTGCGCCCAAGCCAAACAAACAAAGTGATCCCATTTCATAAAACTGTTCCAAGTACACGACACAGAGAGTTTTTTTCCGCCTCGAGCCTAATGTTGTTAATATAAACAAAGTCCAGGAACATACGACACTTCCAAGCACCGTTTGCGTCGCTACACCTCGCTGCTTTAGATAAGCACGTACAGTTGCCAACACAATTAAAATCTGTACTAAATAAAAAGTACAGGTAAAAAGTTCTGTGCGTTCGGGTCAAACACTCAATCGCGTGCACCCCGCGTCTACTCCGCTACAGTAGGAAAAAAAGCAAATGGGCGCGAGCGCACCGAAAAAAATATTATAGAGAAACGACCATCAACGACGTCTGCCCTCACCACAGAACACATATACGGGCCCTCACGCGTCTGCCCGCGTTCGGGTCAAACACTCAATGGACTGCCCCCCGCACCAGGCCTACGTCACTCCATGTACTTGCGCGCGTTAGATACCTACCGAGCGGCTTATCGCCGGCGGTATAAAAGCCAGTGGACTGTCGCAAGCGCTCGTTATCGTACGCTCGTTCGCTGTGCACGTTGCGTCATTCATAAAACATCGATAATTTGTAGGTATTCTGTAATTATTAAATAAGTATTGTAAATAGTGAATAAGTTTAATATAAATGTTTAACGACATTTGTGTGGTTTAGATTATTGTAAATAGTAATTAGGTGATTTAAAATCTCGTTTCAATAATATAAACCAATGCTGCCCGCGCCTGGAAATTTTTGTGAAGTTGATGATTGTAAATCTAATAAAAGGAATTAAAACCTGTCATTATTTAGTTTGCCTGTTGATGAAGAAAGGTAAGTACCTACCTAATGAAACTCTTTTAAGTATATACATTATAGATACCTACTTATTTGGATGAATTTATAGAATAAAATAGGTTGGTTTTAATTACTTACTTTCAACATTAAAGGCGGATTTTGAGTCACAGCATAAAAATATAAATCTAAAAATGTATGAAACAATGTATGTATGAAATCGATTACGTTCCGACTCGCGTCGCGACACGACACGTCAGACAAATATAAATAACCTGTGACTATGTCTGCATTAAAGTTGTGACAACACGTTTGGTGTGGTGGTTAGTGACCCAGCCTGCCACGTCAGCGGTCGTGGGTTCGAATCCCGTTAGGGGCAAATGTTTGTATGATGAATGTGGATACCTATTTTATACTCGAGTTATGGGTGTTTATACTCGAGTTATAAGGAATATAATCCATCTCTATACCTACTCAGTTCTCTTTCATATCATAACACTTTCATACGAAGGAAAATCTATATTCCAGCAGTGGGATATTATGGACTGATGATGATGAAGATTTATAACTAAGTAGGTAATTCATTTAATATCATAGGTAACATTATAATGTTCTCTCATGGAACTCGGATTCATACTGATCATAAACAATTGAGCTTTTCAATTTATCATTCATTTTAATTTAGATTACAAAGCTTAAACAAGCCATTTAGACACAGGTTAATTTAGGTACAAGTTATTGTGTGTGAACAATATTTTTATCGTAGCAACAGCCCTATCATTACTACGATGGCAGCAAGGCCGCGCGGCTGCCAATCGATAACAACTCTATAGTCGAGCCTATTAGGCATAATTTAGCACGCAGCGGTCGCCGACGCGTCGCGGTGAAATGAAGTAGGCTATTAACGCGGTAGGTATACGAATTTTTGTAGGGATTTATCTGTTACGAAGTAACTATTACCTAATCTGTGCCCGCACGCCCTTCGTCGTCTCCACCCACTCTGTGCAACCCGGTAGGTATCACGCAGGCTGGCACCGACTCCAAAACCAACTGATTACCTATAGTAAATATTAATGTTTTTTTTGTGTTTAATTTTGTCGTTACCTAATTGTTTATAAATATTGTAATAAATAATTTTAGGTTAAATTTTGTCTGTACAGATATCGATGTAAGTATATTGTTTATAATTTTAGATTTGGGTAGGTCCTAAACTGTTGTGATTTATCTCTGTGTCAAAAAAAGATTATTTATAACTTTTTAGTGTCAAAGTATTTTATTGTTTTTTTTTTATTTTTAATTTGGTTAAGGTTTGCTGATTGTGTTTTTTCTTTGGGTTAGGTTTTTTTTGAATCCTTCGCTTGCTCGGTCATCAAAATTGAGCACGCGGTTAAAAAGCAACTTTGCACTCTTGTATAACAAATAACTATTTTGTTTGTTTCTTTCTTCTTTGTGTAGGTTTATACATTTCATCCGATTGTGAGAAATCTTTGGTGAGTTGAGCTCGAGGCCCGAGCCAAGTCTCAAACTAAGTAGTTTGTGCTATAGATAAAAAATAATGGAAATAATCTATAATGTCGCGGCTCTTGGGATGGTACGTACGAAAGTTCTTTGGTTCTTTGGCTCAACAATTCTTTGGTTCACCAATATTATATCGAATTAAATCGAACTGTCGACCACACCATATTTCCTAAAATGCTGTCTAATAATTTAACTTAATGATTAGTAAGAAATAAAATATATAACAACTTATTTAAACAATCGGAGATAAATACCTGAATTTTCGAATATGCCAAATTCACTAAATAGCACAAACTTGTACAAATAAATAATGAAAGTATCAAAATTCATCCTACGACAGTGCACGTCACCGTCGTTATTGCACAAAATAAGGAGACTACAGAAGTTAAGCTTCATACAAAGGCGCTCGAGCAACGCACACATATAGACAACCTATCACGGACACGGAATCTCGCAACAGCTGCGCTCAAAATGTTCCGAGCCGTTCCGAGATCCGTGTTTGTGAGAGGTTGTCTATGTATGCGTTGCTTGAGCGCGTTAAGTATTGAGATTATCTTCTAGGTCACCTTATTTTGTGCCACTGTCTAGCTGATGTATGTAACGTACACATGTACGTACGCACACTACAACACGATTTCGAGATCGCGGAGGTTTTGACTTACGCGAAATAGAATGCACGCTCTTAACGTTTTTTGACATTCTCTTCGTTTCATATAACGTTCATTCAGAATAAATCATTAGGCATACCTACTTTATTTCCCTATAACTTCTTTTATAATAATGATGATGATGATGTAATATTAGCATCAAATGTTCATGCATAAATGTTTTTACAATAACGATTACTAATCATAACATACATAAATAAAAAGCCATGTCATCATAAGTGATTGTGAAACGAGTACATCATCATCTATTTTATCGCATCTGCCCACCAACAATTTTTGTATGGAGCTAGATTTCTGTTGCCTAATAAAAAAACCTCGAAATTCAAGACAAACGCGATTATGATAAAGACAATTATAGTATGTTAAAATTAACACTGCTTATCATAATTTATGCGAGAAAACATACTGAAACTGTTATGCCAAACTACATTATGACGAAAGAGATTATGCGACTGAAAGGGCTCCCCAAAATAAAATACGGGGAATCCCCGCAAGTCAGTATAGACAGTGTTGCCAGCAGTCGCTCGCTACAAAATAACTTTAAAAAATAAAAGGATTCCCCGAATTCGTCACAGAATAAGTAATGAGAAATTCCGTGCTCTTTTCAATGGGTCCGAATTTTCAGTTGTGATAAAAATTTGAAATGGTTCAAATATTTTTATTAATTATTGTGAAATTTTGCCGCCTCCTAAAAAGTGCCGCCCGGGGCGGGCCGCCCCTGCCGCCCCCACTACGCTACGCCACTGGTAAAGCCCCACATCTTTAATGAGATACTCGAGGGGTTGGGGGGTATATCATTTCTCACTTCTCATTTCTATTATCATTCATCATTATCATACACGAAAGAAATATTGTTCATAAAAATTAAGTTTTCCACTAAAGGACTAGTTTCACTAGTAGGTATCCACGGTCATGAATAAATTTAAAAAAAAAGTTTTGTTTGTGTGCCTGCCTTCCAGTATGATGATGATGAATGATAATAGAAATGAGAAGTGAGAAATGATATACCCCCCACCCCTCAAGTATCTCAGTAAAGATGGTCCTCAAGCGGACTTCTTGAGAGAATTTCAAAAGTGACGTTGCACTGTTTTGTTTCATTTGCCAACACTCATGCACGCTCACAAACACTTAACGGTTAATAATCCACCATTATTTCACATTAATATTCGACATAACACAAATTTTTGAAAATAAAACAGAACCGCAGGCAACTCTTAACTTTCCCGCCAAGAAGTCTTTTGCCTCATTGTCATTTCACAAAGTACTTTGTTGTCATTTGTTGATTCCTGTCAAGTAAGTGTCAAGTAAGCGCGGACTATTTTTTGAGTTTTGATATTTTAATGCGTTAAAACGCCGAAAACTATTCACAGTCGTGAGAGAAAAGTAGTTTACAATGTACCTATATACATATTTGTTCGAGAGAAAGTAAAGTAAAGAAACCCCTGAGGGGTTAGCCTCTATATCTCTCAATAACATTACCGACTTAGTTTAGTTGTCAATATGTATGACTGGTAGGTAATCATACTATAGTACATATGTAGGTACAACCAACTCCACACGACTTTAAAGTTTATCCTGAGACCCCCTACCAACCATAAGATAAAGTTAAAGGTGTCAGACATCGACGCCACGACGACTCGAGCCAGTTGCCCCGTGGACACGTATAGTCCACTACCTATTATCCAGATAGGTTACCGGAGCTGTAAGCTCGCTCACTTCTCGTTGCACTAAGAGCACAACTCGCAATGAAAATTGGCTACTTATGTAGTTTTTTTTATAAAAGAAGAAGGCAAACGAGCAGGCGGGTCATCTGATGGAGAGTAATCACCGCCGCCCATGGACACCCGCAAAATCAAAGGTATCGCAGACGCGTTGCCGGCCTTTAAGGAAGGAATAGCTAGGCTCGTTTCTTGAAGATCCCAAGGTCGTAATGGTCCGGAAATACTGCGGCCGAGAGCTGGTTCCATAACACTGTAGTTCGAGGCAAGAAATTTCGTGAAAAACGCACAGTAGTAGACCGCCATCCATTAAGGTGATGTGGATGCAATGACAGTCGATTGCGTGTAGTGCGGTGAAGGAAATCAGCTGCAGGGATCAAGCCGAACAATTCCTCAGAACACTCCCCATGATATATGCGGTACAATATAGAGAGAGACGCAACGTCGACGAAATACGAAATAACCGTGTCGTCGACATTTCGAGCAGCTCTGCGTTGAATGCGGTCAAAAGAAAGCAGTTGGTACTGGGGTGCTCTAGCCCAAAGATGGGAGCAGTATTCCATATGCGGCCTGACCTGTGCTTTGTACAGTTTTTTTTTCTTTTTATTTATTTAAGGACTTTTGTCTTTATGTAGACATGTCAGTCCTATTATAACCTAATCTAAATATGTACAATATTTAACTTATAATTAGTTTGTGATGTTGACAATTAAACTAAACTAATATTATAATATTTATAAATATGCTAATGTAAAATATTTACTCCGATCTTACAAAGGCGCATAGAAATTTAGATGAATCGGAAAACGGTTCAGCTAAAATGCTTTAAAAATTCCGACATCTAACCGATTTAATTTAAACGACATCATCAACGCCTGCCGCTGTCTTTCGTTCCGAGCACACTCCGACAACAAGTGTTGGACATCTTCAATTGTTCCACAAACATCACAATCAGGGGAGTTCGTTTTTTTCATTAGGAAACCAAACTTGTTTGTCGAATAGTGTCTAGATCGAAGCCGAAGCATTGTTACCACATAAAATCTGCTTAACCTCACATTTAAGAACCATGGCCATTGAAGAGGATCACATTGGATAGCTTTGTACCATATACCTTTATCTCTAGATCGCAAATTAAAATATTTCGTTCCAGCTATTGTAACCCAGTTGTTTTTATTCATCCAGAACTTCGGAGTAAAATGGTAATATGCTAAAGTGTGTTCCCTCTGAAGCAGCTTGTTTTGGCAGTCGATCTGCCTCTTCATTTCCTCTTAATCCAATATGCGATGGAACCCACTGGAGTCCTATGCGTATTTCATCACAATTAAACTCATGAAGCTTTGCAAGAATTTTGTAAGCGTACGTCTTAGGTCAGAGGCGCATCGAGCTATATATTGCAAAGCACTTTTGCTGTCAGAAAAACTTTTCGCCTTAGTATTAGCAGCACACAAAATGGCCTCATAGATAGCAACTAGCTCTAAGCTCATAATAGAAATATATGCTGTAACACTAAACAACGCTTTTAGTTGCTGGTCAGGGCAGAAAAACGCCGCGCCTTTACTACCATTCGATTTGGACCCATCCGTATAAATCTTGAACCAACCTTCGTAAAGTGTATTTATTTCTGATATTGTAGTATATTTTAATGTATTAATTTCATTTAATCTTTTTGGACCTTGGACGTTATTTAAATTTAAATTTATTCGAATAATTTCATTTACATTAATATAAGTTACCCAAACGTTCATACTAAACATTTCAAGGGGATATGTGCAACTGACGGTACTTTTCTGCGATTTATTGTAGGTTCAATCGCATCGGATATAGTGTATATCGGAACATACCCCTAATCTATTTTCTATGTTTGGAGACTTCTTGGCGGGAAACACTCATGCACACTCACGAACACTTAACGGTTAATAATCCACCATTATTTCATATTAATATTCATCATATCACAAATTTTAAAAAACAAAACAAAACCGCAGACATTACTCTTCACTTTCCCGCCAAGAAGTCTTCAACCACTCGAACGAAGCTCTCAAATAGGCTTGTTCTTACTCGGTCACTAAAAGGGACGCTCCGAACTAGTACAATCCGTTAAATGAACTAGGAATACTGAACGTATTCTTGTACATTAGTACGTTAGTAGGTACACTGATTTTATTAGGACACATCGGACGAAATGGAATAAATATTTGACTTCCCTTCATACTTTGCAGGCTTAGGACTGTCATTCTGAAAAAACAAACATTTTTCATTAATTTATATCATGTAAAACTAAATGACTGATTAATCAAACAACAACAACAAAGTACAACTTCGCGGAATACTCGCAAACGCAAGTCGGGATTCACTAGCTTTCTAGTTCGTTCATCATCCATCACGCTCACGCATACGCGTCTCTAATACTCTCTCGCTCAGACACTCGTTCATACATAATCGTTCTTACTCGGCTCTGATATGACAGTATCATCCATGTCATTTCTGGACGCTGTTGATCACGTGATCAATTAAATGAAAAATGAGTAGAAAAAAATAGGATATGTGCTTCCGCTGTGTTCAAAATTTGAACGAAAAATTACGAACCATTTTTTGCGGTTGTTTTGAATGCATTTATCGTATCTACCTATAATAGTTCGCGCACACTATGCCGACGCACAGATTAGGTAATAGTTACATAATGTGCGCGAACCTTAAAACAGCATTGGGTATATGGCGCTTAGGCTTTTTGCATTCGAATACCACAATATTACTATTCTGAGGTAGGAAATGAAACGTTTGCATTGCGCCATCTATTGAGAATAACGTCGTCTCTTTCGAAGGGGGTAAATAAACCAACAGCAAATAAAATATACAATATTCATATTTACTTAAGTTTATTTTCATAAAGAGATCATTGATAATACCTTTAGAGTTATTTTCCAATTAAAAAATACCTACATAAAAACAATATTATGACATTTTTTCAGAGAGGTAGGTACCTAGTTATGGAATGACTCCTTTGAAACATTTTTATGTTACGCTGGTAAATGGTGAAAAATATAAACGAGGTGGGTAAGTATAGTATAGGTACCTGCCAAACTATTTATATTAAATATAAACTGTTATTTATTTTATGTGTACTGATGTCATTGCCATCTTTATAAATACATATCAAACTTCTTTGTTGTTATTTTTACTGACATTTATAAATCTTTATTTTGTTTCTTATCTACAACGACTGCTACAGCTAAGTAGAAATGTGTTTAAAAATGTAAAACGTGTTTACGTAGAAATATTTTATCGTACTTAGTGATAGAAACAAATTGAGTGAAGAGTTTTATAAATAGTTCACCTACATAAACATTTTTTAATATATCTTACGATAAAAGAAAAAAAACATATATATCTTATTCTTAACATCTAATATTGCTTTCTCATTAGCTGTTTTTGATAATTGTTTAGAGTAGGTACTAGGTACTTAAACATAACAATTTAAATGGATTTAATAAATATTAAGGTTATATTTACCTTACTGGAAGAAAAACATTTTTCGGGAATGCAATATTAATATTTTATTTTGTGTAGGGCACTTACCTGCTGTTGGCCTTTACACCAGAACCACGGAAATGATCAATATTTGAAAAAAGGTAAGTATCTATGTTACGCATTACACATTTTATATATCTGTGTGTGTACCATACCATGTCGCAAGCTCGCAAGTGAAGTCACGTCAAGTAGGTTTTATGGACAGTTATGTAGGTAGCATAGACAATTTATGAACCATTTGTAGAAAAACCTTTTGCGACATGTAGGTAAATATACGTTATTAATTGTATTATTATATATAAACAACAATATAACAGACGCAATTTGCACTAACGCGCCATAATAATTATTTCAAATTCATTGGTGCGATATGCATTAAAATTCTTAACAAATTTAATTAATAAAACAAAAACTATTTGATATGATAATTCGAAAATAATACAATACATACCAGATTACATTGTGAAATTAAAATTATGAATCCGTCTGTTTGGTTAACTATCACCCTCTTATACATTTCTGATGCTAAGCAGCAGTGTTTGCAGCATTGCTGTGTACCAGTTTAATGTGTGTGAGATCGAGTGTTATTTCATAAATATTTTGGTTGCAGACATTATAATTTATAATTAAACATTATAGATATACCTTGATATGCAGGCCATTCCACGATTACCTAAAACTGATAATGTTTGTATCAAAGCAAGTTAAACCATTCATTACTCTTTAATTCAGCACCAATAATACCAATCACAATAATTAATACCTACCTTTATAATTTTCTTTGATATATATTATTTATTATACAATAAGAATTAAAATATGTTGTTGTATGCTAAATTAAACTCTTCATAGCGTGAATATCTCTATAAAGGCACTACAGATTAAACTTTTACGCATGTTAGTTAACAAATGGCAGTGATTAATGTAAACTCCTAATTATGGACACTTAAGTTTAAATATGATTATTTTTTAATTGTATTGTACATTAAACAATTTCATTGTTTTGTCGTCCTATATAGAATACGAAAAACGCAAAAACAATGTTGGTGTAATTTACACACAAATATTAATTTACGACGAAGTATTTAATGTAAGTAGATTTGATGAAGTGCGGACGTTAACGCATTTTGGACCTTGAAAGCATACAGATGCTTATGCATTATGATGCATATTGATTTCATACTGATATGTACCTACTTGGCAATTCCATTTAAAAATGAGAACATAAAAAACGACCAAGTTCTCATGTGCGGCAAATAACTACCTGTACGTGAAGAGAATAAGATTACATCCATTAAAAGCCAAGTTATACACCTTTTATGTCTGCTAAGTATATCAATTAGATGCATTAATTTTATTTTAACTTGGCAGTTCTCTACGAAATAGGTTTATCATCTTTTAAAATTTCTGTTTAATTAAGAAACTTTATTATTTAGGATTTAACATGACACATTGACGTGTTCTTAAATATATACATAAGTATCTTTTGTATCCAACATTCTTAGAAAAAATCTGTGTAACTTTTTCGCAAACTTTATTTTGATAGAAAAACTTGACAATAACTGTCTTCTCGTTTGAGAATCTTTGTTCTGTGCAAGTAAACCAGCTATTTTTCTTAATTTATCTTAGTAAATTAATGAAACATTATTAATGTCACTTTCATCTTCACTTCACTGAAGACCTTAATTTATTTCGGTGTGACATAGAATAGGCTACAATTACAAATTGTGTCGCATTTTGCGAGTAAAATTTTACAACAAGAAAACACATTTAGCTAAAATCCACTTGCTCTAATGTGTTACTCATTATGTGCTCTCGACTGTGTTGTGTACGTAAATATGTATATATTTCATATACACTGAGTGTAATTTCCTAAATATGTAACTGCATGTTGATTGTTGGTGCTGTGTTGGTAACTGCTTCATGCAACAGCATACTGGAAGACATCCAGTGTAGACAGCACCGGGAACGACGCTCACGAATAAACGACATAGGTCATTAACTTTATGTAATGCTTATCATTATCGTGTCTCATACAAAGAAAGCCAACCCAACTGTCGGGTATCAGGCCGTGTCATTTAATGTATCGTGTCATTCAAGACAGTGCAGATAAAGTGTTGTTTACAACAATTTCTCAAAAGACATGTGGTCATGTCGAAATGGGTCCCGCCTTTTTGGTTAAAATTCTCAATCGAGCTCGTCGAAGTCTAGCACGCGGAAGGTGGGGGGCGCGCGGAATGGGGGCGGGGGTGAGGGCGTGGGGGGCGCCAGCACGACGGCGGGCGGTCGCAGGGGGCGCCCCGGCCCGCCCCGCTAGTCGTCCACCAGCTCCCACAGCATGAGCGCCGCGTCGCCGCCGCCGGTGCTCACCATGCACCGGTCGTTGAACAGGAACCGGGCGCTGTACACACCGCCCGAGTAGACCTTCATCTCGTTGTATTCTGACTTGGGGCTTGCGCACGGGTATCTGGAAGGAGCAACACTTATTTAATTGATTGCATTGGTTTCGATTCGAACGCCTCGGAAAACTTAGTAGAGGACTGGAACACGCTAGCGTGAGCATTTATTATGTGATTTATTGATAGTAAAGAAGAAACTCAAAACCATCCAAATCTGCTGAGAAACACGATATGACCTTAGATAATTTATACATATAATAAAGCTAAAGAGGGTCGAAAGTCTGTACATGGAAGATATTCAAAAAAAAGTTGACTGGGGATACTTAGAATCGATAACATAACACGTTCCAACAGTTTTTAGAATTTTTGCCTGTTTGTCTGTTTATTTGACCGCGCATTACGTGAAAATGGCTGAACGGATTTGGATGAAACTTTGCACATAGACAGACCATGACCTGGACTAGGATATAGGATACTTTTTATCTTGGTAACAGGTTCCTGTGGGATAGTGTAGTCTTCGCGAACGAAGCCACGGGCGACAACTATAGTATAATATAAAGTCGAGAAAACTGATATTTCTTTCAATTATAGAATAACAAAAGTACAACCAGACTCACCTGAACAAGCGTAGATACCCATCTGTATCACCGCTCACAAGCAGATCATGGGCCGCCGACCGACTCGCTGTGGATATCAATGTCGTCATCGGGTAGAACCTGTTGTTCCACATCCCTAGAGGAAAAAGAAAGTGTTTATGAATAATTATAAAGAAGACTTGCTTCAGGTGGGACATGCGGAAGAAATATTTGGATGCAAGCGAACATGCACACCAACACCGATACCCAATTTAAATATATGTTAGATATAGGTAGGTAGGTACATTTTGCAATTGTGAGGTCCTTCCGACTGACTTCTGACTTCCAACTGAGCTTTTGAGACTTTGGTTCCTTTGGCGAGATTTTCAAATGCTAGTTTAATACGATGATAGCCAACGTTTACGCTATGTTGCGCCAACCCCAAAAGGCTACGAAGCTGGGCAGGCAAATAATGATCAACAATAGCAAAGTAAATGCAAAATAGTATATTCAATTAAAAATATGGCTCGGTTCGTATAACTAAAGCTTTCATTAAAACCTTACCTGACACGAGGAATCCGACAGTAGAGTTGTACGTTGACCATTTCACGTCTTTCATAGCGATAGGACTCTTTTCTGGCGATAAAGCCTTAATGTCCCCTGAAAAAATAAAATTGTATACTATTAGAGAGCACTATATAACACATTTGAAGCACACCAAAGTCCATAACTCGTACGCATTCAGCAAACATCACTTACGAAATGACTCATAATAAGAAAAATTCAAAATTTAAAATATTTTTTCAGTTTATGCTACAAATAGGACTTATGAATGTCACTATGCCATCGGTTCGTAAGGCTACACAGGGCGGTCGGTCTTGTACTTACAAGAACCGGCAATAAATTCAGCAAGCGCTTTCCTTTTCCCCTTTCTTTTACAACGTCAAAAAATTGGAAAATACCCTATCATGAAAGGAAACTTCCTAAAAAATTGTTAGTCCTAAAAAAGTTCGGAAAACTAACGTCAATAATTTTTAGACACAGATAGGCATACTTACAGAAGGCAAGGTCGTAGTCTGCGGTGACGGACTGCAGGTAGTTGCCGTCGAGACTCCAGTCGAGCTGCATGAGGGGCTGCGCTCCACGGATCTTGTTCGACTTCTTGTAGGAAAAGCCGTCTCGGGACACACGGAACAGGTAGATGCTGCCGTTCTGCGAACCTATTGCTAAGACGTCGCCAGCTGTGACAAATTTAACAAATTAATTTATTAAGAGCGTTTACGCCATTTTACTCAAAAACAGTACTATTCAAACCTGTATAATCTATTAATCCTTACTTTACGAACATGTTAATTACTTCTCCTTTATGGAAAGACTGAAAAAACTAAATTTACCTAAGTTTACCCTAACAGTTAACAATCCACAAAATATATTAACAAATTGGCAACCTATAACTTTTTTGATAAAAAGAAGAAATTTGTATAAATCGCTGTCATTTCCCTACTAAGATGATCCTATCGATCAGAACAAGCTGCATAGTGCCAGTTCTATTTGCCATTCAATTACGTTAATGTAAGCAGTACATCAGGGTCATACAAACATTAGCCTACTCCTACTCCTACACTACCACGTATCTTCGCCTGTCGCCAGGTCGCTTTCGCGTTCGGAATCAATTCTCAATCACGTACCAGAGTTGTACAAGAGGCAGTTGAGTGGGCTGCCGCAGACACGCAGGGTCGCCACGTGGGCCCCGGCGTCCGCGTTCAGCACCACCAGGTGGCCTTCCGTGCTGCCCGCCGCGAGCGCACCCCCGCTCGGGTGCCACGCCAGCGACACACACTCATAACCCACCTGGAAAAAGCACCACCTTAACACCGGAGCTAAGAATGTTCTTATGTATCACGAACTAACAGCCTATCGGATGTCACCGCCAGCGCAAAATTAATTTTTATTGTATATCTTTAGACGTCGTCTTCATCATCATCCGCCTATACTAGTCCACTGATGGACATAGGTCTCTCCAAGTACACGCAACTGAGCACCGTTTATTTTTTAAAGTATGGAAATAAAATATGATGAGACTCGTATTATCGCTGTGTGAAGACCCAAAATAAATCAAATTAAAAAAGAACACCGGAGCTTATAAAAGGTAAAGGTTCAAATAATTTAGCTAAACTAAACTAAATGGCTTAAAAGGTGATCACTTTTTAGCATATTACCTTCACGCACGGGATGAAAATTTGGCATAGCTATAAGTAAATAGCTAGGTAACAGGATTGAATATAGACCAGTAGCTTCCCGGCTGTCATCCCGGAAAATTTTAATGATAATCTTATTATTTTTTGGCGACGAAAGTTGTACCTATTGAAGGCTGGACTTAAAGTGTCAAACGCTCGTGTCATTACCCTACTTAAAATTAGGTGATCATACTTTCTATCAACTTAAATAATTTAAATAATCTAACCTATGCATTTTTCAGTAACAGTCTGAATAAAACAAAATAGTTTTTTTTTTATACGTAGCACGGCAAATGACTGCATTTCACCTGATGTTAAGTGAATATGGAATCCAGATGCGACGACAACTGGTGCAGCGTGAAAACAATGCAGCATCAGTTACCCTCACTCTACCGGCTCACAAGGTGCCTCTTCACGCCTCGTTTGAAGGACCCCAATCATAGCAAGGAGGGAAAACGTGTGCTGGCAAACTATTCCATGTTTTGGAAGTGCGACAAAAAAATTAGTCACCAAATTTCTTAGTGCGCGATGGAATATTTGAGACAGTGAAGCGGTGACTCCGGAGAGCAGCACGTGTACTCCTATGGAGGAAGGGAAAAGGTGGGATGAGGTCAAAGAGTTCTTCAGAGCACTCGCCATGGTATAAGCGGTTAAACACGCTGAGTGACGCAATATCTCTACGCAATTGCAGAGTTTCAAGAGTATTTGTAACTTCTGCGTTGCCGATAATGCGTACAGCGCGACGCTGCAATCTGTCCCTTTGGACAAGGTTTGGAGAAGGTACTATAATATAATTAAGAATTATAATATAATGAAGGTATAGTATAATATAATTAACTTAATTTTATTTAACTTTATGATAAGATGAGGCTGTTTTTTCTTGTTAATCGTACTGGCATCAACGAAACAAATTTTTAGTGTTGATGTCACAGGTAAACTGTTGATATATCTTTACAACAAAGTAGGATGTAATGTTGCTATAAGGTACAGACGCCAGCACATTAACCTATCCAAAACTGACAAAAATTTTCAATACATTTTCAACCATATTTTCAAGGCATAAAATTCAAAGTCTACTGAGGAAATTTGACAGTTTGTGGTAGGTTGATGTGCTGGCGTGTGTACACTGTATAATCCTGTATTATCCTATTTTTAAATGTTTTTTTTAATCCTATTTTTGTTGAAATAAACATTTTTCATTTTCATTTTCATTTAGTTAATTTAATTATGTGTGGCATAGCGCCAATACTTAGTAATTAGAGAGCAAGCTAACTACCTACTGCATGATGTGACTCAATCTGTGATTTTTTTCATCAACCTAGCTTTCATCACTATTATTTACCTGCGTAGCAAACACCAATTTGTGACCTTTCCACAATGCAATGTTCTTGTCGTGGCCCGCTGTGGCAAACATCTCGTCGTCAGGATGGACTGCTAAGCCCATAAGTTGCTTGTGGTGCCCGAATATCACCTGCAAAAATGACATATATGAATCAAAAAGAAAGAAGAAAGAAATCAAATATGAATAAGAGAGAGAAAGTTCAAATGTAATTATCTCAGGCTCCCCCGTGCTTGGTGTATAAAAAGCGCGTTTCGCTGTAAGGAAATTGTGACTTTCAGGTTACCATGGGCACTGCTTTTTATCATGGTGCTCCTAGGAGAACTAAAACCAGCCTTGGATATGCATATGGCTAACAAATTGGCCTCGCAATGTTTATATTCCTTCATAAGCTTATAATCTCATACAACAATGTAATAACTCATAGCTTTATGAAAATCTCAATCTCCAAGTCCCCAAGAGACAGGATTACCTCGTTTGGGACTTTATTGTAATCCGTACCTTTTTGTAAAAAACCATTATTATTATTATTATTATTAATGTTTATTGTTTTATCTCCTAATTTGTTATATTTAATGTAAGAATGCTAATGTGTAGCAATGAGACCATTAAATTCGGATGATGATTTATAAATGTTATGAAATAAAGTTTTCTGTACCGCGCACGCAACCCACGGACGCCATGACACCTATAAGATAATTATAGAAAGCTGACCTGGTTAAATCGTCTCTGTAACGATCCTTCCATGATGTTATTGCGCGTGGTACCAACGTACAAGTTGCCGTCATTCCTGCCTGGTCTCTGTGGGTAGATGGTTCTGACTCCACCAGCAGATTCAGGGAGCTGAAATGAGAGTATGAAGAAAAAAAAGCAATATGGAATTAAACTCAATTTCAACGTCTTTATTAAAAGAAAACTACGTTGCTAATGAAGTCTTTGTGTGTGATTGTTTGTAGTATAGAACACTTTCCAAAGGTTCTTAAACTTTGAAACGTAAGTAATGTATAATTTAGGTATTGTAAAATAATCCGATTTTTCCATTAGGTTTTTTTAAAATTCTGTTGCAGATATCACTTTTGGAATTGGATTAGCTATCTAAAGGTGAGTTCACATTAAGTAACATGCTACATAACTATGCTATTCAAATTTTTTTAACATATAGTCTGGACTCACCTTTAGACGTAATAATTGATACAGAAACGAATGTAACGATGCGATGTATCTGTAGACATGTCTCACTTACCTTGGTCTCGGTTATTCTCTTGTAGTTTTGTAGCGAGTCCCAGGCTGCAATTTTCCTATCCTTCTCGCCGCCCGATATCAAGGTACCCTCCGAGAGCATCACTAAGGAGCTGATTCCTTTTATATGTGCCTGAAAAACAATGTTTTTATTGTCGTGAAATCTTTTGGTGCCCTTTAATGTTTGGGCTTATGGCTAAGTAACTTAACTTTTACTTTGACGTTCAACAGTATTTGCGGAATTGGAAGATTTTTATATTAACGTACATTAAGGTAGCTTTTAAACACTTCTTAAACGTGTTCTTCTGCAACTAAAGATGACAAAGTCCTTTTATTTTTTACGAATTAAACATTCTTTGTCATTGCACCTCATTTTCAGCTCCTTGAACTTACAAAAAATTATTATTATAGACACCAGACGACTCTTCCTCCAGCTTCCGCCTTTTTATCCAGGTTCGAAGAGAGTTGAGATAAGGCATACCCACTGAAGCTCCTTGTCTTTCCATCACATGTCGCGAGTGTGGTTTAGGACTACATACTATATATTATATGTACATATACTATATACTGGTCTTCAACTTAGAAGCTCATCGCCTTTCTCGGCAGCTTTCGTTATCTATGGCCGATGACTTTACGACCTTATACGGTCATCAGGTGCAATTAATTCGAAGAGCTAACCCTTCAATAAAATCTATTAAAATGAAACAGTGTAGGTACCTCAAACTCCATTCTTACGAAGTAGGCGCCGTCGCTATCCACACTGTAGATGGTGATGAACCCATCGCTGTCAGCCGTCACCACGTCGCCATCTTGCTCGAATTGCAGTGCCGTCACGTGCGTGCGAGACGGCTGCCGACAACAGTTGATGCGCGTTAATGGCTATTTATTTATTTATTTCTATAGGTACACAAACAGATTACAATCAATGCCTACAATAACATATTTGGTTAATTATATTAGCTAGACGGTAATCCAAAACATTTATAGTCATAGGGTGGGAGTAGGACCCAAGTCAAGTCCTTCTATATTCGACATTAAGGAGGATAGAGTTATTCTTGAAATTTGTAAGGCTGCATCTTCGAAGTCTGCGGTGAGCGGGGCGGTAGCGGAGACGACGCTCTACGCATACATTGACAAGCGACCTTTCTTGACGTGACGACCGATAGCAGTTGCGGCGCGACAAGAGGGCGGTACACGAGTGGCGGGCGAATGTCAAATGGTTCAAGTTTTTTTGACACTGCGGTAATTTCGAGCGATGTTCCCGCCCGCTGCCGTTGACGACAAGCATTTCCACTTTCTGCCTCGCCGCCGCCGTCGCTCCCGCCCCTCTTACCACAAACTTCGAGGACGAGGTCTAAGCAATAAAACATTAAGCATTTTTTTATTTACCTTTATCCATACTCAATAAAGAACTTACTTACTTGATCAAGGCTTAACTTTAACGCTATTCTTCTATCTAATCCTATGGTATTAAGCTGTAGCAGTGACCCACCTGTTTGATGATATCCGTGCGTTCGAAAAATCCATCTTTCCTGCGATTCCAGAAGGCCAGATGGCCCTTCCCGTTGGTGATGAGCAAGTTGTCATCCAGCGGGTGGAAGGCGGCTCCCGTCAGCTCCTCTTGGAGGGTCTTTAAGAAAACAGGACATAGTTTAATCGATTCCGAACGGAACGCCGCCGAACCGAAAAATTTATGATGCGATGGAGACACGTTTGTGTGATGCTATCCCCTCTTGATATTTTACTTAAATTCAAATAAGATATAAAGTGATAGCATTCGTGGCCCATAAATAGATATCGACGTAGCTAAATTAAACTAAAATAAAATGTTATTTTATTTGTCTAATAATTTACTTCTTAAGTTCGTTAAGTGTGTTGCTTATAAACTATATGTTTATAACGACTACGACGTATTATGTTTTATGTATCAATAAATAAATACTTGGATACGAAAGTCACCTAGACGCAAACTAAACGAGTTCAACGCAAAAATTATAATAATAACCCGGCATATAACCTACAAGTGGTTTCATTTGACAGGTCCTAATCGTAATAGTTTTATTAATCACCACTGAAATCACTTGACACCAAATTGTACAATTCATATGGTAATGGGTGTTGTGTACAATACTTTTTTACTATGTATGAAAAATCTATGCGACGAGGGAGGCCTGTAATAAATTATACGGAGCGGCGAGTACAGTCGCGGACAAAAGGCGTCACGTGACCTCGCCGGCTCGCGTGACCGATAAGCTCGCACTTGACAAATATGAAGCTTTAAGAATATTTTTGCGAAAGACAAGGGTTATTTATTACAACAGTCGTTTGGCGTGATTCAGTGGTGTAAAGAATCGTTTTAAATTGAAAACGAAACAAAAAACCACTATTGTTTTTACAAATTAATTGTTTTACATTATTAATTAAAACAAAAGTGTTATATAACTGTACACCAGCGAATATTCACTTTCTTTTGATGACATATATTATTGAAATTTTATTGTCAAACATCGCAAAGCGTATGCTTTGTGATGTTTGACGTGTGTATACACCTGGTTATATTTCATAAGTATTGGTATTTTGATCGACTTTTGCTATTCACTGTACTACCTTTCTACTTTGATAACCGTTTGTAAACATTTCTTGAATGAAAAATGTACTGAACTTTTCCTTCTTTAGACAATCTAATCAACTATGATTGAATAAAACGCCGTAGCGTATCTCTGTAGCGACCATAGTCACCGTAGCAGTGTAGCAGTGTCGCCTGTCGTAGCGCCGAGTTACGACTAGATAGGCGGGCGGGCGGTACATTGCGTGGGTCGCCCAACGCCCGACCCAATGACAACCGAGCGACTGACGACGCCATTCATCAAAACCTTTGCAGTAAATAACCTATCCCACTGCAAAGGCCATTAATAATTCGCGACAATTAATGGGTATTGGCTATGGTTGTATATTATTACTTATAGAGTTGTTAATTTATGTTCTTATATATTTACGAAAAATTATTTAGGTAAAGTAAGTAACTCATATGGAAATGAATAATGATATGCGTAATGCATACCTACACTTATACTAATACGTCAATTAATATGAAAAAAGTTGAAGTAAATTATAGAGTTCTCAATGCCATGAAGACTTGAATCACGCTAGAACAATGCTACGCTACACAGCACCTTATAATAACGCTTGCATTGCATGTCTACCATAAAAATATCATTTTGCAACCTTATATTTTGTTATATTGGTTAGTTGCCAACTGTTTAAGCAGAAATAGTGATACGTTAAATGTAGCATTTTCACAATGGAATTTGTCTTGATTCTCATTCCTTTGTTGGTGAGTATAAAATTGACGATTATTAATAACTTTATAATTTTTAAAATTGGAATTAAAATTGTGTAATCGGTGTTTCTTAAAAAAGGCATATTTAACGACTAAATATTGTCCGCAAACGTGTGTACGTATTACATATTAACGTTACAAGAGATATATCGAGCTACGTATTATAGTTATGATCTTCGAACAGTTTGCAAAAGTTATTACCAAAATCAAAAAGTTAACTTTGTTAAACACAAAGATTTAAACACTTAAATCTGTGATACCTATTATGTTTCTGTAAGTAGTGTTTGTAAGTAAGTAATGTTTATTAATCTTTTATGTTTGGCATTTTTTAATTTGTAATATAAGTTGACATTTTTGTATATTAGAAATGGAATGTTATTTATATTTATTTGAATTTAATTTAGCAATATTAGACATTTTCACTTCGTAATATTTTAATTATTTTTGTATTTTATCCGTAATTTTTTTATCTTTTATTTTTTTGACATTTTTGCATTTGTAATTATAAGTTGACATTTTTATCCGAAATGCATTATTATTTAGTAGTTTTATCCGAAATGCATTATTATTTATATTAATTTTAATTTTAATTTTGTATTGTATTTAATGTAATAATTAGTTTGCTGGCATCTTGGCCCAAGCTGTAAGCCAGCAGACTCACATGCTTATAAATAAATAAATAAATAAATAAATTTGAATTCTCTAGTTCACTCCCTACACTAGTTTTGTTGTCGATAGAAGTGAATGTAAAGATAATTGAGCTGCCATTTTGAAAGTGTCAAACCTCCTGTTATATTTTCTTTAGGGACTTTAACTAACCACAGTATAAAGAATTGTATCAATTCCTTATACTGTGCTTTTTTAACAGACGTTAACGGTTGATCTCCTAATCACATTGAATCACATACTTTAGTATACCTAAAAGATTTTTTTATTTTATATTAACGGGTAAGCACAGTGCCTTGATCTCACCTGATGATAAGTGATGATAAGGCCAATGATGGAAGCGCACTTCACCCGGGATCCTTAACTAGTGAGGCACTGGCTATCTTATCTCTAGCTGCCGGAACACAACAATGATGCTACAAACATTGATGTTATGACGACATATTTAGATAAGATGGTGGTAGCTAGCCAGGCGGACAAACAAGCCCTAACACCAACTAAACCGAGTACACAAACATGTACCCCCCGCTGGGAATCGAACCCGGGACCTCTGGGCCTAAACCGGTGGTCTTAGCCACTAGACCACAGAGGCGGTTGAATTAGAGCAATGTTAAACCTAGCTATCTGTCTGCTTTTATTAAAGCAATATTTATTTCTTTTAGCATTTTTTACAGGTTCTCATTTCACAGCTGCAAACAGCCACACAAGAATCGCGATAAGGTTGACACGGGGGTTTATGCACCATTATCGAGTCGCTATCTTAATGCGACCACCAACCTTGTGGCCCAGACAAGGTTGCATTCAACACAACTTCGAAACTTGGCCAAATTTACATTTTGTATGCAGTTTCATGATGTGTATTCGAGTGTAATTGCTATCACGTCTAGACGGTATAGCAACTGTTGAATTAAGTATTACTATATTTACATATAACAAATGTTGCTGATTTTATCAGATACATACTCGTAGTCATGATTCATGAGGCGTTTATACAAAATCATGACAAAAACATGTCAAATATTTCTTATATAAAAATAAAATAGTAAATATAGTTAAATATTGTATTATAATATTCAATGAATTATGCTTTTGATAGAGATTTTATGAGACGAGAGAAAGTCTATCTATATATTATGTTTACGACACAAACGTTAGTAAACTTTGCAAGAATAAGTAATACCTTTGGTCATGTTATTATTTTATCAAAGTATTCTTGCGTACAGTTTCAAGACATCAAATAAGTAAACTCATACTTACAGCAACTTTTCCTAATAGATGTCCCCATTGCCACTGCCATACCGAGAGAATGCTTTCCCGCCCTGCGTCTACTGCCAACACGTAGCTTCCACCATTCTGTCGTCAAATAACAAAACCCAATGATAAAATTATAACTACTTACAACTGACTGGATTCAGATCAATATGGTCTGATCTACGTGGTGTCTTCTGCCTACTCACCAGCTGGGAGAACGCCACCGCCGCGACGCCCGCCTCGAACTCCGCCATGCCGAACACGTGCAGCGTCTGCAGCGTGTCGGTGCTCCAGATGCGCACGTGCGCCTGCGCACGCCGCCCGCGCCCGGCGCGCTGCCCGCTGGCCACCAGCTCCCGGGACGGGTGGAGCTCCATACTGGAAGTATACTCGTTCAACAACCTATCGTAGTCCACTGGATATAGGGCATAGGCCTCTACCAGTGAGCCTGATATTTAGCAGACTCGATGATAGCAGTAGTGTTATGAGTCTACGAAAATCAAATAAGTGCAGAATGCAACATTTGCATCATGTTCTAGAAATGAACGCTATGCTTGAAGTTGTATTCTATGTATGTATTACATAATGCAGTTGTATAGTGGTAGTCTCAATTTTTTGTAACTTAACTGGACAAATTTTATTGTTCTTTTCTTTAATTTTGCACCTTTTTTTGTAAGTCCTCAAAGCAAAAACCTAGTACACTTTTTGCTTTTAGCCCTTACCATTGTATGTCCTCCGTGTGTCCTATATAGTGCCGCTGCGATTCCTCGTCGCGGTCGTACATGACGGCAACGGCGGCCACATAATACAGCAGCTCGCCGGTCGGCAGCACCCACAGGTTGCGGCGGGAGTCAGACCCTCGGTAGCCATATCTACAGACACAGAATGTTCATGATTAACTTCATGATTAAATTGCATCTTTCCTGAACGAAGATAGACTGGAGACGTTGCTGCAGCCGCCATTATTTTTAGAAGTTTACCTAGCAATTATTTAATGTATCAGACCCTGAGGCAAATACTAATGAACTATACAAAATATGCCTGCTGAAATAAAACGCTTTTTACAAAATTACTCGCGTTTTATTATAATATTAAATAATATTTTTCCTGAAGTGTCGAACCATTTAAAGGGTCCGTGGTCACAGGGAGATAGAGTGCCTCCCCTCTGAATTCGTAAAGTGTTTAATTTTATATGTAGTATAAGCGTCATCATCATCATCAGCTCATTTTATGTCCACACTGCTGGGGCACGAGCCTTCCCTATGGATGGATAGGGAGAACGGGCCGTAAACCACCACGCGGGCCCAGTGCGAATTGGTGCGAACTGCCAATGCAGACGGTACCAACGGCTTTACGTGGCCTCGAGATGATAAATTTTTGGTCACCCATCCGATGACCGGCGTTTGCGAAAGTTGCTTAACCTCAGCACTCGCAGACCGGGCGCGTTAACCACTCCGCTATCGAGCTCGAGTATTAGCGTAAACTTAAAAAAAAATGCCTTGTTAACTATTTTATCTTTGACAAATACATCTATAGGTTTTAAGTTAAGTTTAGTTAGGAAAACATTGTAGTGTACAGTCACCAGCATTAGCATGTGTACAATTTGATTAGTTATGACTTTTATTCCATTGTATTAAGAGTTAAATTGTTTACATCTTATTATTGCTCGTGACAAAACAAAAGAATTAAAGTGAAAGTGACAAAAAGATGCCTAAATTAAAGTTAAATAAATTAAGTGTAGTCCTTACACCCAATCCAACTGCATCTTCTTCTCTGGCGGGGAGTTGTCGATCGGTGCGTGGTGTATTGGGGGGTAGAAGGTGCGGCGTAAGCCTCTGATTGTTACTCGGATCGGTTCCTCTTTTAGTACTTCGAGAAGTGTGTAATCTGCAAAAAATATATCTTTTCATAAATTTTGTCTTGACTCAAGCTTATATTATAATTTATGTACATTTGTAAATGTGTAACTATTGCTTGTTTTGTTAACGACATATTTTTCTAAATGCCGTTATTTCTATCAAAGCTGTGCAGTTTCTTGCGCCCATTTTACAGATAAAAGACGTCTTGAAGGGGTAGTAAGTAAAAATAAAATGTTTTAGACGATTTATTCGACTCTGACTTTATCTTACTTAGATTCCGTCCACGACTTTGCCCGCCTTTTCGATCAGTCGCAAAAGCCTTAGCTAAAAATACAAATACTATTTAGTTATTGCTTCTTTTTGACGACTTGCTGATTTTTTAAATTTGTAAGTAGTAGAAACTCATACACTCTTGTAGACTTACCTGAACTGCGCACGATTTCTCCCTCAGGCGCATACAACACTCTTGGTCGACTTTTGCTGCGCGCTCTCCTCCCACGCAAATCTTCTGCCGCTGGTGCTGCTGCGACATTGCCTCTTGACCT
This sequence comes from Eudonia mercurella, assembly GCA_963082485.1. NCBI lineage: Eukaryota > Metazoa > Arthropoda > Insecta > Lepidoptera > Crambidae > Eudonia > Eudonia mercurella. The sequence continues at coordinate 18,129,213 of OY720030.1, read as the reverse complement.
TGACCTGAGCAGACACAAGTAAATTTCCCCAATTACAAGCCACTTCACATTTTTGATTCCAAAACATATTTCAAAGTTCTTATTCCATTGTGGACTTAAATTTGGTCTTAAAATCATAGGTTTTATAATAACGGGAATTAATGCAAACTACTAACATTTAATTAAAATAGAAAGCGAAAGTTTAAAAGTAACTTTAGCATATATCTAGTTATACAAATGATTTTTTTACACATTTTGTTTTGTAGTTACCTTCTAATTGGAGATTCGACTGGCAGCGGTGCGCTTACGCCAGGACTCAACGCTGGGGCCACGATTAGCGAACCCAAGTAGAATGTTTCAACGTCTGCGAACTCATTTCTGAGCTGTGAAAAACTTCTAACCTGATGACAAGGAAAAAAGATAAATTAATTAAAGTCGAGCGCGTTTCTCAAGATTATTTATGTATTTAAGGATTGATTACTAGACCACGTGAGCTAACAATATTACATACAAAATGAAAACAACATACATCAGAAAGTTAACACAGACTTAATTGGAAGCATGCTCCATACAATAAAATATTGATAACATAAAATATATAAGGTCACTTTTTATCAACTGCAAATATTTTGACAAAACTTCTAATTATATCAGAGAAATAAGGCCCTAGCATTAAAAAAAAATTCAGGCTAGTTTTTTTTTACTTTTCCTGACACAAAATTTTTAATATTTTTAAGAGAGGCCTCTTTGTCGGTTTTTTTGAATGAAACTAGGGGCACATGTAAGCGGTGAAGGCATTGCAGCCTCTATGTTTCGGCTCCTTTGAATTGAAACTACCGAAAGTGCTTAATTTTTCTTTACAATCGAAATGTCTTTTGGCGTTTTTCTTGAAAACTAGCGTATAAAAATTTATGGTTATTTCATAAATATAGTTTATATATGTTGTTGAATTTATCCTCAAAATATTTGCAGTTGATAAAATGTGACCTTATATAATATATGACGTCATATAAAAATAACACTACTTACACTGGAAAGATAACACAGAAACAATAGATAGTTAATGTGTTCAAAGAATTAAAAAGCTATTTACCTCTTGCCCAGTTATTGTATACATTCGTTTAGCGCCGCTCATTTTTAGAACTTGCCCTAAATCCTCCAATACCTCTTCGAACGGTTGTGTAGTACGAAGGTTTAACAAAACCCGACACTGCAACAAAAATACGTGCTAGAAACAAGATATTACAGCATACATGGCCAGTTTAAGGTTAAAGATCCATTGGCCTACAATTTAACGGATAGCGATCTTCGCTAATATTTGCACGACCTCAAACCATTTGCGCAACTCTCTCTGGCATTCAAATTCACCACCCTATTGAGTCCAGTGTTT